>BRDA01002501.1:53025-72454 GCA_036984385.1 Crenuchus spilurus
CAAAGGCCTATTTCTTTTACTCACTCTTAAACATGGGAAAGACAAGAGAAGACACTATTCAAGTAAGGCAGATGTGTGTTGACCTTCATAAATCAGGCAATGGCTACAAGAAAATAGCCACTCACCTGCAGATGCCCTTATCTACAGTCAGAGCAATCATCAAAATGTTCAAAACATCTGAAACTGTAACAAACAAGCCTGGTAGGGGACGCAAGTGTATCTTGCCACCATGCACAGTGAGAAGGATGATAAGTAAAAAGTTCTCCAAAGGTCACTGTAAGAGAATTGAATCAAATGGAAGCATCTTGGGGTTATGAGGTCTCCCAAACAACCATCAGGCACTATCTACATGCCAACAAACTGTTTGGGAGGCATGCATGGATAAAGCCTTTTCTGAGTTATACTCATAAGTGTAAACGGGTGAACTTTGCCAAGTGGTACTGAGATTTTAACTGGGACTGTGTGCTTTGGTCAGATGAAACCAAAACAGAGCTTTTTGGCAAAAAACACTGTAAGCGTAACCAAGGATGAGTAAGCAGAAAAACACCTCAGAAAAACACGTCATGCCCACTGTTAAGTATGGGTGAGGATTGGTGATGCTGTGGGCCTGTTTCGACTCCAAAGGACCTGGGAACCTTGTAAGGATACATGGGATCATGAACTCTTTGAAATATCAGGACATTTTGAATCAGAATCTGGTGGCCTCTGCCCGAAAGCTGAAGATGGGTCATCACTGAGTCTTGCAGCAAGATAATGACCCTAAACATGTGGCCAAATCTACTCAAAAATGGTTCACAAGGCACAAAATCAAGCTCCTCTCATGGCCATCTCAGTCCCCAGACTTCAACCCAATAGAAAACCTGTGGGGAGATCTGAAGAGGAGAGTGCATAGGAGAAGACCCAGGACTCTTGACAATTTAGAGAGGTTGTGCAAAGAGGAATGCTCGAAGATGCCTCTTTCTGTATTCTCCCATCTTGTGAAGAGTTATAGGAGAAGATTAAGTGCTGTGTTGTTGGCAAAAGGAGGTTGTACAAAGTACTAAAACCAGGGGTGCCAATAATTGTGGCACACATGATTTCATTCAGAAGATGTGTGATTTTTTTCCCACCAAATAAAGGCACTTGAATTAAAGCTTAGATTTTTCTCTTTTTTTGCATTGTTGTCCGATATTATTTTTCTTAAAAAAGAATTTATTAGAAGCAGAAGAACACTTCTTAACCAGGAGTGCCAATAATTATGGAGGGCACTGTATTTATGAATAGGAGAGAAGAAAAACATCACAGCATTAACTACAGTCCCAATGCAAGGCTTCAGCAGGATCCCCAGTTCTGATGGATCGCCTGGCAGATGCCCGAGTTAGTCGACATTACTCAGTAGTGCTGGAGAGAGTGCCATCTTTTTTGCTGGCAATTTTTGCTCTCTTGGGCTCCAGCTGCCAATGGCAAGCAGAATGATTGAGATTCTAACTCGTAATCCTCAGATCATTGTGATGGTGTCTTAGTCTGCTGTGTCATTTTATTTTCTGCTATTTCCAAAGACCTGTACCATTACTGACTTTGGTTACACTTGTGGTAACAATGGTGGAATACCAATAACATTGAATGAAGCCATGTGGATGGAGCTAGGAATAATGCAGAACTGTAACAGGTCAAACACTTCCATTCTATAAAAAGGAGTGACGTAGCTGTCACTGTTGCATAAAAGCAAATATACTAAATACTGAATCCGAAGCTTGTCCATTGTTTCTGCTGTTTTTTAATTTTACTGTTAATGGTGACATCACGTTACCACAACTCAGCCTTGGGAGAACTTTTGTACAATTTTATTAGAACACTTACCATGTAGGTGCACAATGCAGTTTTGCAATTAAGTCTGTAGCCCTTTTGCTGCTGTACAATTCATCAACCACATCAACCCTCTACCACATACAAGGACTGCCAGAAGGCCACCACTGTCCAGATATTATTTGGGTAGGAGACTATTCAACATGGGAAGTTAATGCATGCTACATTGGTAACTGTGTATATTATGCAAATGCATATTAATATATTATATATTATATATCTCACACACACAAAATACACACCATAAATAAAAGAAATGGATGTGAATTGGAGACGTAGAATAGAATTAATTATAGCCATGACTGAACATGCATGAGCAGATGATAATTAAAGTATTTCCAGCAGAAAGCAGGTGTGTAAAAATAAGAAAGCCTTGCCTCATAATAACTGCGCACAGCATTGCAGAAAGCTTCATCAGCTACAATCTGCGTCTCTCCTCTCAGGAAAGCTTGAAAACGCTCCTTCACGGCCTGCAACTGTTGCTTGCTGAGCTGAAAAAACAAGGCAGGAAGAAAAATATCAGCAAAAATAAAAGAATGTGCCAAAATAAGATACATTTGTAATGAAGTGTCTGCATTTTGTCTAATCCTTCATACTGTTAGAGCAATCCTTAATGCCCAGCGGTATTTGTGAGGAAATTTTTTTTTACTTTGAGCTAATACACAAACTAACGAAGGTAATACATTAGTCAGATGTTAATATATTAGTCAGAATTACATGTTGGCCTTAGAGACTGTGCTAATGAAAGCAGCTGGAGCCTGGTTTTTAGTTGTGGTACAGTGATTAGCTTTCATTTATGCAGTCTCAAATGAATGCACAGCAAAGGCAGTGTTTAAAGATTAAACTAAGGCATTTTCCCAGATCATCATCATCTACATGCAAAGCTAATTCCAACAAACTTCATCTAAATTCCTTAAAGTAATTAAGCGAAATATAAAATTACTCCATAAGCAACTTTCCAGAATGTCGTAATAACAGTAAAAAGGTACTGATGGACACCAGCCACCCCAACAATGGACTCTTCTCTAGGCTGCCGTCAGGGAGGTGTTTTCATGCCCTGAAGGCAAACAGAGAGGATGAGGAGGAGCTTCTACCCACAGGCAATCCAAACTCTGAACAATAACAAAGACAAGTTCACAAATCTCGGACTACACTCTCAGTTAACAGCTGTGCCGTGTCAAGAGTTCATGACTTGCATTTCTTGCCCTCTTAATGTTTGTGAGATATCAGTTGTGTGTCTACTTTGAAGAATCTAAAATCTAAAACATATTTTGGTTGTTTACTACATGATTCATTATGCGTTCCTTCATAGTCTGGATGACTTCAGTACTCATTTACAATGTAGGAAAAAAAAAAGTAAAAATAAAAAACATGGAACGAGAAGGTGTGTTCAAACTTTTGACTGGCACTGTATACTACAGTTATTCTAGTATGTATGACTGTGTATGTGACAAACTTGGGTTTGATTAGTATGAAAATATAGTTGTGTGAGGCGCTAACAGGCAGAGAAGCAGCACACTGTGGACCAGTGTGAGGCAAGTTCCCACAAGAGCACTGAGGCAATATGGCAAAAACATAGCATTACAACACTTCAAGTCTGTTGGAATGGACAAAACATGCCAGCAAAATGAGTGTACTCAAAAGGCTATGGAAACTTTATCAAATTCAATCACTAAAGGATTATTGGGGGGAAAAAACTGAACAAAAAATGTATACTGCAGAAATTAGGGATGCTTATAACAAAAGTGCTTGAAAGGCTATCAAAGCAATGTGATGGGTTAGTTTTTACAACAGTCACAAGTGCATTGGACTGACAGACTGATGAGCACTAGCTACCCGCACCCACCCTCCCTAGACTGAAAACAACATTCGACCCCATCCACTCCAACATTATAGTGATGTACAATACACACATTAGCAGAGAGATTTGCTAAATGTAGGCAGAGTTTTGGTGATTTGCTGTAAATGGCACTCTGTAAATGTCCTTTGATACAATTCCATTCATATATGGTCTCTTCACCCTACTGCCTTCTGGTAGATATACTGCAGCATTCAGACCCTCACTGCTAGACTGTCCAACAGTTTCACCCTTCAGGCTGTCAGACTCCTTAACACACACAGTCTGACTCTTGGGAACTAAATATCACTGCATATTTGCACAGCACTGTATTGGCCTACATAACCATTGCAATATTGCACATTGTACAAAAAAAACGCTGCTATAAACTCTGTAATCTGCTGTTTAATAACACTCAGGACAACATACTCTATATCACATCTGTCCTTCATCTTATAATGTGTCTTACTCTAGTTAGAAAAGCAGAGGTTTGTATGTATTTATTAGGGCTTGTAGTTATTGTATGTTTATTGTTTGTTTTTCATTGCACTTGTGTTCTGTGTTGCACCTGGTCCTAGACAAGCGTTGTTTTGTTTCATTATGTACTGTACTGTATACAACTGAAATGACCATAAAAACTTCTTGAACTTGATATTTTTTTAGTTTATTGTCTTTATTTTGTCAGGGACTGCATTCAAACTAGCTAGAGTTTACACACTAACCATTTTCTTTAATGCAGTCTGTTCTGTATCTGCCAGTTCACACTCCCAAATGTGTAGTAGCAGTTTTTGGTACACTGTGTGTTCTGAGTCTTTGCCATCATAGTCAACAATAAAATTTATCATCAGCAACTCAGACCAGACAGACTAGCCTTAATTCCCCACATGCATCAGTGAGCCTTGGGCACCATTGGCCCCGTCACTGGTTCACCACTCGTCCTTCCTTGAACTACTTTTGGGAAGTACCATCACCTAACAATGTTTTTCAATTCAACTGGCAATGGTTTTATTTTCATAGAAGTAATTTAAAGAACATTAGTTGCAATGAAATAGTTAATGAAAACAGTTTTACTGACAGTGACTTTTAGACCCACGATCTGGAGGAAGAGAGAAAGGCTATGTTACCAACTTGGTGGTCGTCTTGAATGCCACTTGACTTTTACAAATGGGGAGGTAGGTGTATGACATCACACTGGTAGAGAACATTAGAAAAACAGTGGTGTGCTATAGATCAAGATCATTTTTGACAACACTGTCCTTCACAATGCCTGTACAGAAAAAAACTCAGTTTTAACATGAGAAAATGAAGTTGCACTACTGATGTATAACTGCAGTTGAATCCAATTGCAGCATTAAAGATGGGCATCACGTTGGTGATATGGCCTAAGAGGCTCCCCCTTCACCCACAGTATGTGTCTAAAATTAAATCACTGTCTGCAAAAACATTTTATGAGTGTTTCCTTACCTTTGAGACACGCTGTATAAGAAATCACGAGGAAGTACAGAATACTAAACTGAGTTAATGCAGACAGGAATCACTCGACACTCAACACAGTGCTGAAGAGCACTGCAATAGACAAAATTGTGCATTTAACCAAGTATCTGCTTGAAATCCTCCTGCCATATTGTATTTACCTCCACCGTGCTTTGTATAAACAGGGGCTTAGTATCAATTTTCTCAAATAGTTCGCATCCCTGTCTTGTTTCTCTGAAGCAGGAAGTGAAAGTCTCTGCTGGAGCTGCACTAATGTGGCCTACAGACAGCGACAGTCATTAAGAGGTGCAATCGAGCGCAGGGATGTGACATCAGCAGCCAGCAACAGCACAGTACTCACTTCTCTCACGTCTGCCATTCACTCGCATGGCCTTGGTGTCTCACACTCTCACACACGCAAGTCTCTTTGCAATGCCGAGTTTAGAAAAAATGAAATGCATTTTCACGTCTTCATTCTTTTTGTCTGTTCGCCTTCTTACAAATTATATTCACCAACCTGCCAGTTTTGACTTACAAGAGTTTCTCTTTGACCTTAGTAGTTTCTCAGTGTTGCCCAATGTCTACCTAACTGGCTTAGGATGATGTCTACAAACAAACATCACAACAGACAATGACTAAAAAGGTCACTAAAAAGGGAATCACGTGTGGCTGCCTGCAGAAATATGTCTAGAGAAAAAGCAAAACACACATTGTATAACTTCTTCACTGAGAAGCACTCTTCATTGATAAATACAGAAGAAAAAGACAAGCTGACAATTAAATAGAAACATGTAAGTGTGGAACCAGATGTATGAGTCTGAAGTAGTAGCCTAACATTCCCAACAAAAAGTGCTAAAAGTGAAAATATAAAGTCAAAATCATAACAGAAAGCCAGAAAAGCTTGAATGTCTTAAAGGACTGACACACCCCATGTTGGTATGGATGGGGGGGCATCTGTGATATCAGTCATTGATAATATACAATAGCTTCATCCATCAACCCATCTCATTCAATATATATTTTTTAAACATATATTTTAAATCTAATCTAAATGAATCAAATAATATCTACATAGCTATTCTTTACTAAATACACCAATCAGTCATAATATTAAAACCTTTAAACATAAAAGCCTTGTATCTACACTCTTGTTCAGCTCCTCTCACCATACTGGTGCACTTTCTAGTCCTATAATTACAGTCTAATTATAGAGAGTAACCAAACATATCCGTCCAACAGCATCCTGTGACCACAGAGGATGGCCAGCACAAACTGTGCAGTAAGAGATAAGTGCCTGTTGCTGACTTTACATCTACAAAGTGGATCTACAAGGTGGTGTGTCTGATCCATTCATACCAGCAAAACACACCAACACCCAGTTAGTGTTATTCCAGTGCCGAGAATGACCAACTACCCAAGTAATACCTGCTCTGTGGTGGTCCTGACCATGGAAGAACATTTATACAGAAAAACAGATGGACTACAATCTGTATCTGCAGAATTACAAAGTGCACCTATATGGAGCTAAAATCAACAATGAGTGTAGACACAAGGAGGAGGTCTTAAAAGTTATCAATGTATGTCCTTAAAGTCATTATAGTTTCACTTTAGCGTAACCTTGGATAGAATAGTTTCTGAAGCTGTATGACAGGTTATGTGAAACACTACAAAAAAAGTATAAAAAGGAAGCAAATTAATATTATGAAGCAGTCTTGATAACCAAGCCAGGTATGTATGGACAGGAAAGGCCAAGTAGAAGAGATGCATTTCATGAGGAAACTGTCAATTAATGAAACATTTCAAATGCAACACCTACAGGGACGTCTCTACATTAGGGGCAGGTGATGCCTTGCCCAATCAGATGTCGCTGTGGAGCAGTGTGTGACAATCAAGTTTTGTTTACATTTATTTTACTTAAATATATTTTTAACACTGTTGTGTATTTGACTTATGAAAATGGCAGTAGTTAACAGTACGTTTTAAATATTCCAGGACATGCTGCAAAAGTTCAGTACTTTCAGCAGACTTCGTTTATTTAGCGTGTATGGGGCCGGCCAGTCAGCATCCGTTTAAATGAGTGAGCAGAAGAAAACACTGTGCACATGTGCAACATGCTTTCAATAACGAGCTGCGGGCACAATTATGTTGGCCCCACTCAGCCAATAAAAAAATTAAAGATCTGCATATGCGAGCTTATGTGAATATCGTTTAAGACATCAGCGTTTCTACGCAGCTTACCACTCAAAAACATCACAGTAACTGTTAGCCGCTGCTAACAAGGCAACATAATGAATCATGTCAACTATGTAATCAAAGTTACTAGATGCCACACAGACAGTCATCTTACCTCAGTAAAAGATTTATTTCCTTTATTCATGAGTGGAATGGATTGTATTTTAGTTCCTTTGGTTACAATATCCAAAGTAAAAGCAACAAAATACCACCACTAAATTGCGTGCGTGCTACTGACAGGGGATGCATCTCATGATGGGGGTGCCGAATTCAGCCCAACACCGGATTATGCTTTTTGGAATTTCATTGATGAGGTGCATTTGTGGTTGAATTCACTGAGCAAGTAGGTTTGTGTGCAGTTTCACTGACGAGTGGGATGCTGGCGATACAGAGTTTATTTTGTCTTACTTTTCATTCTAGAGATGCCACTGAACACCTCATCCAATCAAATAAGCCAATTGTATGTAGCCAATACAGCTCAGGGAGAGAACACTTGATTCAAGAGAAAGAGTAAACATAAGAGTAACTTACAATTGTTTGAGGTTCCACTTTAATATCTGCTTGTTTAGTCATCAGACAATAATAGATATCAGAGAAACACTATACCCAGCTTATAGAGACTGTCTCAGTCAAATGGTCCACATCTGGTCTGTCTGGCATGCTTTAAGGCTTCACGTCTTTCCTCCCATTGATGCTGCATTGCTTTGCCACTCCCTGAGCATGACAATCCTCCGTATTGTCATGGCAACATCACCTACCGCATGGCAAGAGTCAGTTTCTGAGGACCAGCCAGGCAACAGCACATTAAGTGCAGTGATGCTGTTCTTTATCAGGAGGGAGAACAGCTGAGTCCAACAACCCTGAAACACCAACACTGGACCTGCTCCCTCTGAAATTAATGCAAATTAAAAACGTCAAGATTATAAGCAGTGACTAAGTGTTATAAAAATTATCTACTAATTACAACTTTACCTCCATCACATTATATTCACAATGTACAGGTATACACAGGCCAGTGAACACAGATACGCACATGCACACACACATACATAGACACACACAAAGGAAAGGTATGTTTTCTGGAAAAGTAGTGCTTGTAGATTCTTGTATATTCAGATAATTGGCTTATTACTACAGGTTACCAATTACTTTCTTGTAGAAAAAGAGGTGTTTGAAAAAGCACAAAAATAAAAAGATGGACACAGGGTGAGTCATGCTAATTGGTCAGCAGAAGCAAGTGCGGCGTCTATGTGCAGCACTTCTATACAAGCCCTCTCTCACTATGAACCCAAGGACAAAAAAGCTGAACTTCATTATAGACCACATTTAGGGTAACTTATACATGCAGGGTTTAATTTGAGGTGGTATGCAAGGGAAAGTCACCCCACCCAGCAATAAAATATTACAAAAGCCATCACTTGCTGAAAACTGGCAACCCTTTGTACCCCCACTGGATCAATTTTCAACTATTCAATTATTACGCCTGGTATGTTAATTCTATCTATAAATAGATTCTAACTAAATCACGATCGGGGTAAAGTGTTAGCCTATGTTTTGATTGCAAACCAGAAGGAAACACTTTTGTCCAGCATGTGCAGCTGCTGTAGTTCAGATTCAGATACAGGAGGGTCTGCGGTGCTTCTTATTCACAGCACATATAGTCTAGAGTTCATATCACTCTTAAAGGTTTACGGTCTGTTTTAAGACTGATGCACATACAACTTCAGTTCCAAAAAAGTTAGACATAAATGTAAATAAAAACAGAATTAAATGATTTGCAAATGTCATAGTCCCATATTTTATATACAAGACTAAAACAAATAGCGGCACAGAACCTCGAGAACAGGTGTACAAAAAAAAGGTTGCGGCTGGACCACACCAGCATGCTTTAAAGGCACTTAATGTAAACTTTACTTTAATAGCCAATATGATAGAATTATTAGGGCTCCAGCATACATATAAAAAAAATATTATTTTGTTCTCTAAACTACACTCTCCTTGCAGTGCTTCAACTATTAGCTCACACAAAGAGCCAACAGCGAGCAAGTAACAGCTGTTTCTGTAAAGCCTCATCCTGAGAAAACACACATTCCACCCAGTAATCAAACACACAGACGCATGAACTAACCCAACCCTCCACAGCAAACATAAGCTCACCAAATCTGGAAAGTATTAATAACTCATCACAGTCCACACTGAGGATGGGATCCTACCACAGTGCGCTTTCTTCCATTAGCAACATTCAGAGACACACACAAACACACACACACACACACACACACACACACACACCATGGACAGCTAATGGAGAAGAACATCGAGGAAATTCATCATCATACGACATGCAGCGCTAACAAGCCCATGACTTCATCTGCTACAGGACAGCATGAGGCACAGAGCCCATTAAGAAGAAAGCAAAACACAAAATGACAGAAAACTCATCATTTTCTCATCTGTGTAAGAAAATCATAGATTTCTGAAATACAACAGCAGAAAGGTTTTCATTTTAATGTAGGTTAAAGTAACGCAGGTTTCTCGTTAGCCAGAAGCTAATTAAAGACTGAAGTTAATGTACCTTCAAGCACATTATCCACAAGTTTAATGCTAGTTTAGATTTTTTAGATTAGAGTCAACTTTACCAACGTGATTGCGCACACTAGGCTGTGAGAATATGAGCCCAAAGTGGTGGCCAGCCCTATCCACGATGCCCGGGGAGCAGTTGGGGGTTAATAATAATAATAAATAAATAAATAATAATATACAACAACAACAACAACAATTAAAATCACAATAATAAATACTTCACAAACCCAAGGATGCTTTACAATAATGAACTGAAAACAAAAACACTTTAAAGAGAATGAAAGAAGGTAGAGAAAATGTAGAAATAGAATAAAATGTATATGTAATATAATAAAATGTAGAAAATTAGATTGGACTAAACTCAGTGAGAGAGGGTGATAATCCAAGAGAGAGAGGGATATTCCAGATGGGAGAGGCAGCAACACTGAAAGACCTGCCACCCATAATGCACAGCCTGAACCTTGAAACAGCCAGAAGAGTAGAATCAGAAGTGAGCACAGATTAGCATGAGGCTGTAGGAGAGCAGAAAGATAGGATGGAGCTAATCCATGCAAGGCCTTATAGGTCAGGATTTTGTAGAGGATGAGATCAGAAACAGGTAACCAGTGAAACTGATGGAGAAAAGGGGTGATATGAGCAGATTATTTAGATTGGACAAAGACTCTGGCGGAAGAGTTCTGAATATACTGAATAGGATAGGTGCCTTGCTCAAGGGCACTTTAATCATGACATGCCCGGGGATCAAACTGGCGACCTTCTGGTCACAAGACCAGATCCCTACCCACCAGTCCACGGCTGCCACCAGTTATGATACAATATAATAGAGTAGGTTGTCCTCATCATTTATTTTGATCCAATCATCAAATATGAGAAATTTGCTTAACAAATGTCTTTAAACATACATCCACATTAATATTAACTGGCTAATCTGAACACATGCAAACTGAGCTCTGAATACAGCGGTCATTTCAGAAAACATGTTTTCAGTGTTTCTTCTATTTAACATTGAACTAAGACAGCCTGAGATAACTAAAAATACACCCTTTACACTGGATGATCATATCAATAGGTGTCCACCCTCTGCAGACAGTAAAACCTCTAATCACAGCCAAGACCGTTAAAACATGACAAATGTAAAATAATTGCTTTTAGAAGTCAACGCAGGTCTCTCTCAACCTGTCTCTGAAAGATCACTACAAAGGGAACTGCAGACCATGAACATATGGAGCAAAGGGACACATAAGTGGCCCATGCTCACTTCTGCTAACAAAGCTGCCTGGTTGCAGTGAGCAAGAGAGACAAAAATTGGAGTGGAAACATGAGATCTGGTCAGAAGAATCTTGTTTCTGGTGCCCCGAGTGGCTCAGCGGGGGATCCGAGGCTCACAAGTCTCAGGTCATGCTGAGACCAAGAGAGCAAAAACTGCCCTGTTCTCTGGATGGGTAAGATGGCGCTCTCTACCCAGCACTACAAGCAATGTCAGCTGGCTCAAGCATCTGCCAGATGATCCATCAGAACTGGGGATCCTGCGCTTTTCTCCTAGTGTGTTGGCTGCCCAGTGGCAATGTATCATTAGCGATGACTTCACATGCATCAGAGGAGGCCTGTGTGAGTCTGCACCCTCCTAAAGTCAAGGACATTACAAGTGAAGGGTAGAGTCAGGGAACGGGCATGTTGATTGGCAACCAAAAAAAAAAAAATGTAAAAAGAAGAATCTCGTTTCTACCAGTATGTGAATGATGCTAGGTGTTGTGTTCATTGTAGACCTCAGGAAGCCTTCAATGAGGACTGTATGCAAGTTCTTGATAGACAGTCATACAATCCTATGATGCTGTTGTAGTGTTCAGGTGTACTGATGGTAATGGTAGCAGCAAATAGAGTCCATATAAACTTCAATATAATTCAATGTCCACTCCATGCTGAATTGAATCGCGGCTGTTATTCATGCACATGGAGGTGTTATGTGCAATTTTTTGTTCAGTGAGCTTATGGTGTGTCGCAGTGGAATATCATTGGGAATACTTCAATCTTCCTGTATTCTCAGCCCAACAACAGGGTAGTGAGGAAGGAATCTGCCAAGTTTGATTTGCTTATTCAGTCGTTTCCCTTCATTGTGTTCTGGTGTTTGCTTTGGCTGTGATTAAGAAAACTTGAATGTTATGACAAAAATGGAGAAAGTAGCAATAGAAGCAGGAAAGGAAAAGGAAAGGAAGACTTGATTTGAAGCAAGAAAATACGAGTGATAAAGACATGACATGTCTAAACACTGTTGTTGAAAGGCAGCCTGAACTGACAGGAGAATGTCTAAGTGGTGTCACAATTAAGCAGCAGTTGATGGAGACACTAAATGACGTAGAGCAATATTCCTAGCAGGGACAATAAAGAGACAGAACTGACATCTGTGGTCCAGACATCCCTGAATAAAAATAGCAGGGCAATGTACGTAATCCAGAAAATAAAAAATGATTTGCTCCAAGATATTTAGGAAATTGACCAGAAACTCATCATAAGAAATGGCACGCATGACATTGGCAGTGAGTGTCTGCATTATTGTTCATTCTTTAACATGTGAATATGTGCATAAATATATTTAAAATCTTTGAAAATCATTTTCATTGTGTTTTTATTTAATGCGTAACTACTGGCATCATTTGAGTATAATATTTGACAGTCAAGCTGCCCTTTACATTGGGTGATCATATCCATAGGTGTCAGCATCTAGAAATGGTACACTTCCATCAAAGCCACAGAACTATATAAACTCACCGATAGTCATGCACAGTGCAATTCAACAATTCATTCTTTAGCAACAGCTACTTTTCAGTTTTTTAAGGCCTCAAACAACTTTGACCATAACACAGTTGTAAAGAAGCCATCGTTTTATTTAAATAATCTAATTTAATCAAATTTATGCAGAAATGTAAAAAAAATCATTGCATATAGCTTTGATCTGCTTTAAGCTGTTGAAGTGTAGACTTCAAAAAATCTCTGAAGGTGCCCTGCAGTATATGATGCACCAAGATGTTCATGTTAGATCACTTAAGATGAACTGGGTTATGTTCCTGTAGGTAGGAAGGAAAAAAAGAAAGTAAGGAAGGAAGTAAGGAAAGAAGGAAATAAGGAAGAAAGTAAGGAAGTAAAAAAGAAAAACAAAGGAAGTAAAAAAACGAAGAAACCAAGGAAGTACATACAGAGGGACACAAGGTTATTGTTAGTACAAGGCAACAAAATGCAATCATATGTTTGTAAACCTTATGGGTTAAAACCTGTGTATATCATGATCATATCAACTGAAATGGTCCAAAATTAGAAGAACTTGCTACTTTACTGTACATTAACGTTAAGATGAATTCTTTCCGGTTTTTTATTAAGTTAACTTTGTAGCAGTTATTCTGCTGTTGTAACCTGCCCTCCTACCTTCTATAGAGTAATAAGACATACAGTAAACACATGGAGAAGTAAATATGAGTGGATGAGAAGAAGGAGGACTGATGGGGTGTTTTCCAGCATCCTTCAGGTCTGTCACGACTTCTGTAGGCCTGGAGCTGCCGTCTGCTCTCTGCTGATAAACATTAGCATACTGAGCCTTTGCAGAGGGGCGCCCACCTCCTGTTTCCAGCTGTGGAGGTTTGTTTCCAGACCCTTGGCCTTTTTTTTTTTAAGTGTGTGTCAAAGCTCAGGCTTTGGGAAGATCAGGTGCCACAAAAGCTCACACTCGACTGTACGAGTGGCTCATTAGAAATTAAGTCACGTTTCACCACAAAGTTCGGAGAAATCTGCAGTTCCTAAATGGCAAAAGGAGAAAATGTACTTAAGAGGCTATGCATGTGTCATTAATTAGGCTAAAAGGCAAAGTAATAGGATTAATGTACATAGTTTTGCCACAGAGAAGAATTAAGGGACGGAAATCTGCAGTGAAGGGCCCCATTTAATTATTTATAATTTATCCCCCCCCCCACCAGAGGTCCATTTATGACGTCTGAGTCATAAAAAAAATCCATGAGAATGTTTCAGCATATTACTTGCATTTAAACAGATTGCTTTGTGTTTCTATCCCTTTAAGGCTGATGTGAGTAAATGCACAATATATTATTTGCAAGTATATTTAAACAAATATTCAAATTAATGTAAAGAAAAATATCAAAAGTTGGTTATTTGCAACATATTGAAATGTTAAATTATTAATTAAAATCACTTCCGCTGTTGTGTCCTATTTTTAGTTTGTATAGGCACTAAGAAAATTTTCTTCTTCTAAAGCCGAAGCATCCTCTGTTGTCCGACTATTGACTCCCTGTAATGGTTGTCAATGGCTGTAATGTAGCATGAATATTGACATTACTTTATTTACATTCTGGTCTCTATAACTCCTTCTATGTTAAACATAAATGGGCGGAGTTAATAGTTTGTTTTTATGAGGTCACAAACTATTAATTCATAGCCATTCATGCAGCTTTCTATCCAAATATGCACCATTTAGGAACATTAACACTGTTTACACAGTTATGAAGTGAAGAAAACTCAGTTAAGTGTTTAAGACAAACACTTTTACACTGTACGATGTTAAAAGTGAAAGTTCCAGTGAAGTTGATATTCTATTCCAGTGTTGACAGCAGTTCTTTAATTGAAACAGGCTGATCATTGGTTTACAGTGTCATTTCAAAGGCTGCCATTCTGTTGTGTGGGTGTATGTAGGAGGCTAACTGAGCTGTATTCATCTGCATAGAGAGTGGTTTACGGGCAATTGCACTCTGTTCCTCTTTCTCAGCCAGGGCCTCTTAACTCGCTTTTCCGGTTCCATTTTCCATCTTTTTCTCATCCTTACTGACTCATACGAATTGTGGAGGAGGAGTCCTCGAGATGTGGGCCTGCGGTCCATGTGGAACTCTACTTTCAAGAATTTTGACACAACTATAGAGGTAAGCAGGGGACATATTAGCTCATCAAAAGCAGTTTCAGGTGTTTTTCCTCATTTTTTTCATTATTCTTCCAGGCAGTCAAAGGCCTTCATCTGTTCATCCAGTTAATTAATGAGCAGCTCAATCTTTCACACTGCTGTTATCAAAAGAAACATGCAAACCACAGCAGACTGCAACTTAAAAAAGGAACTTCAATAAGCCTTCAAAAAAAAAAAGAAATTGAATAATTATTTTAAAAAACAAATTCAGAGTAACTGTAAACATATTTATGTCTGTCTACCCACTTATAGTAAGTTCAAGGTTTATTAGGTACACCTATATTGCATTTACAGGTTAGAGTGCAAACTATTCTTCAGTTCAGACAGTGTTAGAACAAAACCATCACTAATAACTAGAAACAAGGAAAGATACACAATTATACACAACATAAGAGCATAACAATGCATTACAATAAGTGTTTAAACTAGTGCTCGCGTAAGTGCTCCACAAAGGGATGAGTCTTCAGTCTGTGTTTGAAGACTGTGAGGGACTCTCACGAATTTTCCCTCGATGACAATGATAAGCCGGGACAATAGAATTCGATAAGCATTAACGTTCATTTCCATTTTGCGTCTAAGTGAGACAGTGAGTTCTGACGTGTAATACTGTTGCTTGTTAGTGTTTAAGACAAGTGTGAGATTGGCCGGGCTAGAGAGCGCGAAATTGCTGTGTGCTCGTCTGTTTGTGTGAGAAGTGTGTGTGTGTGTGTGTCAGCCGGAGTGCTAGCTAGCATTAGCATATTAGCTTGGTTCTCTAGCCTGTTATTTTGGAGTGGCTGCGGCCGACAGCAATCACTGTAAGTTTCAACAATAAAGCGACAAGTGTAAACATCTTTCTCGTCCATCCATTCAACGCATCCAGCCGGACGCAACAATATTATATTCTGGCAGTAAACATTTAAATATATTAAACAATAACATTTCATGTATTTAGTCTGACGTTTTTAGAAAGATGTTGTTTAAAACTATGACAGTGTTAGAAAATTTAATGTGATAATTATCGAAATTGATCAATATAGAAAAATTTATCGTGATAACATTTTTTGCCATACCGCCCAGCTCTAATGAATAGTCAGTGGGAGTTTGTTCCACCACCTGGGTGCTAGGACAGAGTCTTGACGCTAGTCTTCTACGTGTCTTGAAGGATGGCAAGTCAAGCAGAGCTGTACTAGAAGCTTGAAAGGTTGAAGGTGTAGCCCAAGACTTGATCATTGCCATTAGGGGCTCGTCCATTTCTTGCTTTGCAGCTGAGCATCAGGGTTTTGAATCTGATGCAAGCAACTACAGGAAGCCAATGGAATGAATGCAGCAGTGGAATGATGTGGGAGAACTTGGGCTGACTGAAGACCAGCCGAGCAGCTGCATTCTGGATCAGCTGCAGGGGCCTGATGGCTTGCATTATAAGACCAGCCAGGAACGAGTTACAGTAATTAAGTCTTGAGAAGACGATAGACTGACCAAGCCCCTTGGTATCATCCTGAGTTAGAAAGGGAATTAAATAAGTAAATACAATCAAAGACTGCATTTTACTTCAGTATCAACAGTTATTTTTCATGTTTACAAAATGGACCTGTTCATTTTATTTAACAGAAGGTTTAAATGTCCATGCCAGTTATGAATTTGAAGAAAATGAAGTAAAAAAAAGCCCTCTGAAAGTGTCCTGCGCTATCTGGCACAACATCTACAGATCATTTAAGTCCTGCAAGCTGCAACGTAGAGCTACAGGAGCATCAGAGTTGTTTGTACAGCACACTGAACAGATATTCGATCAAAATGAGATCTGGGGATTTTTGGATGCCAAGTCAACACCCTGAACTCTTTGTCATGCTCCACTGTCCTTCCTGAACAATTTTTGCAGAGGACATCCTGCTGAAAGAGGTCACTGCCTTTAGGCATTACAGCTGCCATGAAGGGGTGCACATGGTCTGCAACAATGTTTAGGTAGGTGGTACATGTCAAAGTACCATCCTCATGAATGCCAGAACCAAAGGCTTTCCAGCAGAACATTGCCCAGAGGCTCACACTGCCTCTGCCAGCTTGCCTTCTTCCCATAGAGCATCCTGGTGTCATGACTGGCCCAGACAAGCAAGACATCCACATGATGTAAAAGAAAATGTGATGCATCAGAACAAGCCACCTTCTTCCATTGCTCTATTTATTGTCCATTTCTAATGCCAACATGCCCACTGCAGGAACTTTTGTCAGTGGACAGGTCAGCATGGGCACAGTGATCAGTCTGCAGCTATGCTGGTCCATATACAGTTGGGCTGCCTTGTGTTCTGAGACCTTTCTATCAAAGCCAGCATTAACTTTTTCAGCAATTTGTGTTGCACTAGATCTTCTCTGGGATCAGACAGACTAGTCTTCACTCTGCATGCACATCGGTAAACCTGGGACATCCATGACCCTATTACTGGTTCACCAGTTGTCTTTATTTGGACATCACCTTGTAAATACTATCCACTGCAGACAAAGAACAACCCACAAGACCTGCTCTGCCCCATCTAAACATCCCAAATGATCAATATGCTTACCCATTTTTCCTGCTTCCAAAATAGCAACTTCAAGACCTGACTGTTCAGAAAGTCTTGGAGGGATTGTGGTAAGATGTTACAAAGTTTGGGGGCCATGATACTGAAAGATCTGCCCAAAAAGAGTGAACAGCTTGAATATGGGGACAGTTAAAGCACCAGAATTAGAGAACCTAAGTTTTGGGGAAGGGCAGTAAGGACGCAGAAGATCAGATATTAAGAGTGGTGCCAGACTATGGAGACATTTGTAAGTTAATAGCAGGAGTTAAAACTGGAACAGGAAGTCAGTGTAACAAACAGCAGAGTCTGGACATACAGAAGAGAGTGAGTGGTTTTGTTATGAAGGCCAATGAGAAGGGAACTACAGTAGTCTAAGCGGGATGATATGAAATCATGGAGCAGAGTTTGTGCCTTTCTTCTTTCATCGGGCAAAAAACGAGTAATATTATGCAGATGGAAAAAGGCTGCTTTGACAAGGGACCTGATGCGAGGTTCAATAGAGACAGCAGAATCAAACAGTAGCTTTAAATCATGGACTACATCTGAGGTTTTAACTATTACATCATCCAAGTTAAGAGTAAAAATTTGTCTTACGGCCAATGAGTAAAATTTCAGATTTATCTGTGTTGACACCTAATCCATACTTATTACATATCTAAATTAGTATTGCAAAGAACATTCAGCTCTTGCAGACTGCAATAAATAGGTAATTAAATAGTGACTGTTTTGCTAATCACCCAATCATCTGCTGATACTAAGGATGCACCGAAACGAACATTTTGGCCAAAAACTAAACCAAACAAAATGAAAAACAGATAGTGAATATGTTATTATATAATTTATATAAATCATTATACAATTAGTAACTATTTCCAAAAATAAATCTTGTAGTGAGTCAGGAATGAATGCCTGTATTTTGATAAGTTGTTTTGACATCATTGGGTTTAATGACATTAGTTTAATTGATTATTCTTTTATATATAAAACAAATGTTAGAAAAAAGAATTTTTGAATAAAAAGATAATCCTTTATTAGCCCTAAAGTAGAGAAATTCAAAACATTTAACATGTACGTTACAATATTACTAATATTTAATTTTTAAAAATTATGAAAATGTCTAAACTGAGTGATGTAAGTCACATGGACGTTTTGTGTGTTTAATGTGAGTGTCATTGGCTACAGACACTGAAACACTTCACAATTCTTCTGGTAATTGTGAGACGGTCCCTAACACATCAGCCGCCAGAGCACAAACACAAAGCTAAGCGGCTGTGTTCTGGCTTCATCATAAGTGTAGTTTAGTAAAGGTTGTGCTTGTAGTTTGTTGTCTTCTGTTTCACCACTAAACTGTAACTGTGCTGGTGAATCTGTTTTGTTAACTGGTGAGGAAAAGCACAATTCTCAATGTCCAAACAGATAACAGTTTCATTAACAACCTTGTTGCTTTCTTTTCACTTATTTGGCCAAACACCGAAAGTGCTTTTTTTTTTTTTTTTTTGCCAATTTCGGCCGAATAATTTCAGTTGCAGAATATTCTGCGCATCCCTTACACCATTATGATATTACAACATGAACCTACACAATGTGATGCTGGTGTTTAAAAAAACAAAAAGGGAGATTTATCATTAAAAATGAATACTGACAAAAGTTCTAGAGTGATGCAATCAGGTACATGAGTGTGACTACAAAACATAACCATTCATGACTTTATAAAAATTAATTCTAGTAATGACACATACATGAAGAGGCTCAGTGATAAAAATGCAATCTGAACACACAGCAAGCTGAAAGACAAGCCATGAAAGTCAGAGCGAATGCTCATAAAAAATGTCATTCTCAATTTCACACCAACAGATCCACCAAACCAGCCTTTGTGTTTGTTAAATCAATAGTTTAGGTGTATACACACACACACACACACACACACACACACACACACACACACACACACACACACACACACACACACACACA
>BRDA01002503.1:0-11292 GCA_036984385.1 Crenuchus spilurus
GTCTGTGCCATCTTCTCACTGCGCTCCTGTCTGTGCCATCTTAGCACTGCGCTCCTGTCTGTGCCATCTTAGCACTGCGCTCCTGTCTGTGCCATCTTAGCACTGCGCTCCTGTTTGTGCCATCTTAGCACTGCGCTCCTGTCTGTGCCATCTTAGCACTTCGCTCCTGTCTGTGCCTTCTTAGCACTGCGCTCCTGTCTGTGCCATCTTTCCACTGCGCTCCTGTCTGTGCCATCTTCGCACAGCGCTCTTGTGTGCCATGCTTTAACAGCGCTCCTGTGTGCCATGCTCATACAGCGCTCCTATGTGCCATGCTCATACAGCGCTCCTGTGTGCCATGCTCATACAGCGCTCCTGTGTGCCATGCTCATACAGCGCTCCTGTGTGCCATGCTCATACAGTGCTGTGCTCGTGTGTGCCATGTTCATACAGTACCAGTCTTGAACAGAAGTGACGTTTTTAAGGTTATTTTGAAGACTTATAGCAATTAAATTTTAACTCTTAAGCGTCTACTTTAAATTCCCAGTTCCACCTTAAATGGTCCAACAGGTGCGTTCAGGCTCTCTATAGTAACGCTGCGCAATTTAAGGTGGAAAAGGGGAATTCCAAAAAGACGCTTATGAACAGAAGCTAAACCCAGCTTCTTCAGCAAATAACTTCTTCCATTTAAACTCAAAGTGTCTAAATTCGTGGCTGAAGTGTCAACACTTACCTTAAAGTGGTCGAAACAGCAGAAAATCCTTCGTGTCCAAAATAGTCGCGCTCTTGGCTCACCAGAGATACAACTTCACCAAGTTCACGTGCCTCACAAGCTCTGACACGCCCTTCAGCCAATCAGCATGAAGTCGACGCCACCAGCCAATCTAAGACGAGGAAACAAAGCTGACGCTGATTGGTAGGCGTCAGCCAATCAGTGAAAGGGGCTCAAAGCAATAAAAGTGCTGAAATACTCAACTTCCCCTCCTTATTTCCTTCATAGTGATGATTACACATTATTGATATTTTTTAGATTTATGTTCTCTTATGTTATCTGTTTGCTTTGGACTTCCCTAAACAGAGTTATCAACGTCTATGGAAATTTGCATGTAATACTGATGATTTATGTTTATTAGCTTAGTTTTGCATAAGGTACAGACTATTACCATATAATTATGTTACTTGTAATAGCGTTACCTCATCTTATAACATAGCTTTTAAAGGAAAAAAAGAGATATTCTTATTTGAGCTCTATTTCACTGTACTCTGTGTCTTATTTGAATTTTTTGCTATACAAATCACATTCCAGACCACTTTATTTTACTGTTTAGTCTGACTGGCCATCTCTGGTGTAGTATGTTGCTCTGAGTAAATACAGAGTATTTATCACTTTCAGAAAGCTAACAACAGCAGAATAAAGGATGCAGATATTAGTAAGGGTCAAGTGTGTTTTGCAAGAACAAATGAACTGCAGCAAACAAAAGAGTAAGATTTTGAGAGACTGGCACATGGCAACGTTGACATTTGCCTGGGTTATACATTAACTTTAGATGAAGACTTCCTCCTCTGTGTTTACGTTATGTAGCATAGTCTTTCTCATTCCTGGGGGAGTTTTGGTAAACCAGCAATGTGTACATAGGCCTTTACAGCCTTTCAATGTTCATTTATCACTCAGGGTGAGACTTTTATTTGCCTTTATTTCATGTCATGTGACAGTGATAAATAAAAGTTGCAGTCATATACAGCTGGCATAGTCTGTGTTTAACAAGGGTGCACTAATTTATACTAGTCGATACTTTGCACCAATCCAAATTGGCTGATATTGTTGTACTGATCCAAATTGGCTGATATTTTTGTACTGATCCAAACTGGCCAATATTTTGGCCTCACTGATCTTGGCCAACTCTGATTGTGTCTTCCTAGTATTTAGACATAGTCCAGGGTGCCCAGTCCTGGTCCTGGAAATCTACGACCATGTAGAATTTAGTCCTAACCTTAATCTAACACACCTGATCCAGGTATTGAAGATTTTCAGGGTCACCTGAACATCACACTCAGGTGTTTTAACCTCTCCAGGGTGGTAGATTGGATGGGATTGGACACCCTTGGCTTATAGATAAATAAATGATTGTACGCATCATATTACAGGCTGCTAAAATGTAATCTTTTATGGACACAAACCAAACCTCATTTTAGCATTTTTAAAGAAATTGTTCACTCAAAAATCATATGTACACAATTTTCCACTTACCTCAAGACGTCATCCATCAATCAAAGCAATTCTGGATCCAAATTTTGCTTCTCTAGTTCAAAACTGAGCCTGAGAGACTAGTGGCTACTGGGCTCCAGCTTCAGTTCTAAATTAAGCAAAGCTATATTTGGACTTCAAAAATGTAGATGATTGACTACATCTGAGGTAAGAGGACAAATGTGTAAATATAATTTCTTTGTATTTAAATGAAATCACTGTTCATCCTATTAAAGGGTGAAACTATGTTAGCTTCACAGTAGTCTATTGGTCTTATTTTTATTATGCTGTTTTTTTTATGTATTTAAGGAGACTAGTCAAACCGGCCTATGGAGATTGCCAATGCCTTACCTCGTGCTTCCCTGTCCTATTTCTAGGTCAAAAATGAGCTACCTCTTCTTAACCTGCATCTTCATCATATGTGCATGTCTATGTAGAGCTTCTAACTTTTAAAAAAGTACCACTTTTTACATTTATTTACATTTTACACAGCTCCCCAACTTTTATGCCAAATGTTTGATAGAACACAGACATATTTCAACATGTTTACACTTTAATTAACATGTCTGTTTTTTTTTTTTTTTATATATATATAATATCTGTAGTCTAATCTATACACAACTCTTCAGTTGTCAACAAAATACAGGGTTAAATTGTAAGTTATTAGTGTTAGAAAGTACAGAATAAAAAAAAATATTATTATTATAAAGTATAAAACTAATTATTAAATTTTAATAATTGAAAAAATTATAATTTTCTTGGTGCAACTCTAATTTGTCGTATCGACTATTACCCTGTCTTGACTCCAGATTTATTTTTACTGTTTAGATACAAATTTGCTTCCTTCTCCTATAAAAGTGAATGTACAACTTTTAAGATACACTAATGGACCTAAATGACCATGTTAGAACTTTATTGGTTCATTTACATTGTTTGAACCCGTGCACTGTAGCTGAAAGCTGTATTAGCAACCACACCAAAGCCTACATATGTCCATAGTTTTGTCCATTAACTCAGTTTAATTAGCTAATTTTGTGCTTTTCATTGCTTATGTTTGAGCTAACTTGTCATTCAGACATTCTGATGGGACTGTAGTTGTGTTTTGTTAGTGTAAATCCACAGTAAAACCTCAGCATTGTGCTTCAGGGCTCTGGAAGCTAAACCAAACCCTACTATGTCAGTCTTAAAGAGTTTCCACTATGCCTTACAGCTTTAGTGTGACATGATAAATTATGCTTGCTCTATCATCTGTATTATTCATTAGCTGTTGACAAAGGGTGGGTATGAAATCCTAGAGACTGGAGAGAGTCTAATACTCTGTATTTATCCTACAGTGACCCTTAGAGGACAATATATGAAGTGTTATGTAGTTCCAGGCCTGCTGAGCTCCTATTCTGCAGGCTCCTACTGGATCAGTTCTAAAATGCTTAACAGAATTCAGAAAAAAATTGATGAAGTAAAAAATTTGTATTTATTTATTTATTTATTTATTTATTTATTATTATTATTATTATTATTATTATTATTATTATTATTATTATTATTATTATTAATTTGTCAGATGTAGTTAATTATGAGTCCAATTTTTTCTTCTATATTTGAAAGCTGTGAAGCTAATGTTGCTAACCAACTCTAGAACTCAATAGTCACCTAAATAAGATAATACTTCATTAATCTCAAAGCTAAATGAGAGTGCTCCAGCAGGTTGCATACATGACAACACACATATACATACAAATAAAAAGCATTTAGCTCAACATACAGTGCAGTATACAGGTATTTTACCAATAAAATATGACCAACAAAGTGTCCAGCATGGACACTGAGAACATGTAAAGCAGAATCTTTACACATTATCTTAAAATGTAAACAAATTATTTAGACATTATGTGACAGTTATTTTAAATGACTTTACAAAAGTGTATTTTAAGATTTCAAAAGACAACGTTGTGCTAGAACCATGTAATAATAAATTTAAACCAATATTAATATTAATGTCAAATAAAACATAACTATATATTTAAATATATATATATATATATATATATATATATATATATATTTAATGCTTCTATATTATTAACAATAATTTTAAGCACAACAACAATAATAAATTAAAAATGCTAATGAATTTATTGAAAGAGTAAGTGATTTTTCCCATTTAAATCATTGGTAATAATGCTCATGGCAATTAAAATAATACATAAATAATACATTAATAATAATAATAATAATAATAATAATAATAATAATAATAAAATTATAACAGTAAACAAATGAATGATATATATTTTTTTTCTTTCTTATTTTTTAGGAGAAAATAACATCAAATTAAAATATTTTCTGCACATTTTTGTTTTATTTATTTATTGAAAGTAACACATTTGAAAACAATGAAAACAGACAGTACGTAAGGTGCCAAAACCTTTTCACATGTCATTTTTGAAATTTTATTTTTCTTTAAAATGTTAAATGTCAGTAAATAAAAAGCGTGTTTTAAAATGTTTAACTGGGATGCACTTACTTTTGCACAAGCCCGTCACAGAGGGTGGAGGCTACATGTGACTGAAATGTATCTCAACTGAACACAGCTGTACTCACAGAGGCTTATGAGATGAGCTCTAATGGTCTCCAGGTCATTTAGGTTTTAGATGTTAAGTTTGAACATAATATCTATGTTAGAAATGTGGACATTGTTAAACAGTAAAGCTAGAGCAGATCAGGCCTTTTATAATGAGGAAACATAGGAATACATGATCTCTGAGTCATTGACCAATCAGAACCTCTCTGCCTTCCTCTGTTGCTTTGGGAACACAACTGAAGTATACAGATTAAGGGTGGGGCGTCCAGATGGTGACATCAGTGGTGGACCAGTGGATGGCTGGGATCACGAATGCCTGGCAGGAGGACCCTCTCCTCCACCCACATCTGGGGATGATCACTGCTTACTGCTGTTAGGTGTGTCCCCTTATTGTGCAGGCTGGGCTCAGTGAAGTAGTGGGAACATTCACTCAGTGTTTACATATACACCATCATTCAAAAGTCTGGAAACACTGTTTTCAATCATCTACAGTCAGCTTTGTTGAAGACACATAGTCTTATACAAAATCTTGTGCACCTCTGGGCATTTTACTTATTTGGTTGAGTTGCATACTGTTCTTCAATGGTCAGGACCCCAAAGGACCAGCACAGAGCAAGTATTATTTGGGTGGTGGATCATTCTTCAGCACTGCAGTGACACTGATGTGGTGGTGGTGTGTGCTGTGCTGGTATAAGTGGATCAGACACAGCAGAGCTGCTGGAAATTTTAAACACTGTGTCCACTCACTGTCCACTCTATCAGACACACTTACCTTTTTGGTCCACCAGCTCATCTGTTGCTGCACACTTTGTGTCGTCTTAAAAAGAAGAATATAAAATATAAAAAGTCTTTAAAAAAGACTAATATATTATATTCTTGAAGTTTTAAAACAAATTTCAAAATATTTTCCACAGTACTGCCACCAAGTGGTAAGTATTGTATTTCTAGTTTTATAAGACTCTGCATTGACTCTCTGATTGAGCCTTTTCAAATTCACTTTGTTGTGACTAACAGCATGAAATCCCTGGGAATCACTTCAATTGGCAGGCCAGTTCCTCACACAGCAATAGCAGATGTTTTGGTCTTTATCCACACATGAGAGAAGAACTAATAAGAGCATGAAGATGTCCAAAGCAGCTGCCACGGTGCTCTTAACAGACTGAAGTTTAGGGACTTTCAGAGATGGAGGGAATAGCAGACTCATTCTGATAGTATTGTAACATCTTTGAAATGATGATTAAAGTTAAAAGTACCTTTAGGCTAACAAACACATTATCAGGTACAAAAATGTTTGTACCTTATCTGACTGTATTTAGCACCTCAGCATAGAAATCAAAGTCTATTAGACTCTATTTAAGCAACAATGCAGCTATAACAGAGATACTGGCACAGGTATGCTCAGTGCCAGTGCTAGGCATGTGGGTGCCTTAAGCACAAATGCTGTATGGGCCATGTTGGAGTGTAAGTTGTGTGCACAGGTGTATTTTATACAGGTAATGAGTTTAAACAGGTGCAATTAATACAGGTAATGAGTGCAGAATAGGAGGGCTTCTAAAAGAAACACAAACAGTTCTGTGAGAGTCAGAACTCTGCTGGTTGGTAGGTGATCAAATACTTATTTCATGAAATAAAATGTTAATTAATTATTTAAAAATCATACAGTGTGATTTTTTATTTTTTTGGAAATCGAATGGAAATGGAAAATGTTACAAAATGTTACAAAACCATCTCCAAAGAGTTTGGACTCCACCAATCCACAGTCAGACAGATTGTGTACTTTGTACAAATGGAGGAAATTCAAGACCATTGTTACCTCCTCAGGAGTGTCGACCAACAAAGATTACTCCAAGAGCAAGGCGTGTAATAGTCAGCAAGGTCACAAAGGACCCCAGGGTAACTTCTAATCAACTGAAGGCCTCTCTCACATTGGCTAATGATAATGTTCATGAGTCCACCATCAGGAGAACACTGAACCACAATGGTGTGCATGGCAGGGTTGTAAGGAGAAAGTCACTGCTCTCCAAAAAGAACATCTGCTGTTTGATAAATATCACGTGGACAAGCCAGAAGACTGTTGGAAGAATGTTTTGTGGATGGATGAGACCAAAACAGATCTTTTTGGTTTAAATGAAAAGTGTTATGTTTGGAGAAAGGAAAACACTGCATTCTAGCATAAGAACCTTATCTCATCTGTGAAACATCATGGTGGTAGTATCAGGGTTTGGGCCTGTTTTGCTGCATCTGGACCAGGACGGCTTGTCATCATTGATGGAACAATGAATTGTGAATTATATCAGAGAATTCTAAAGGAAATGTCAGGATATCTGTCCATGAACTGAATCTCAAGAGAAGGTGGGTCATGCAGCAAGACAACGACCCTAAACACACGCGTCATTCTACCAAAGCATGGTTAAAGAACAGTTACCGGAACCGGAACAGTTATTGCTGAAAATAGGGATTACACCAAATACTGAAAGCAAAGGTTCACAAATATGTCATATTGGATCATTTTCCTCAATAAATAAATGACTAAGTACAATATTTTTGGGTTTTCTTTATCTACTTTTAGGACTTAGGAAAATCTGATGTTTTATCTTGATGTTTATTTTGGCAGAAAAATAGAAAATTCTAAAAAGGGTTCACAAACATTTAAGCTCAACTGCATATAAAACCACCCATAACCTTCCTGACCTTTTCTGATTTGCTGTTGTATTGAATTGACTTGTTTCAAACACGTACATCCTTCCCAATGTAGAGCAGTTTATACATCTGTAAAGATTGATGTGTGCTAACCGGAATTCAGGAACATAGATCAGTTCCTGCATCATCAGCTAGTTTCAGCCACCTCATTTTGAGAAAAAAAGAGTTTTGGTTAAGTTTACTGTTACTCTGCAGGTGAAACAGGTTTGACGTCCGTGCAATGTAGCATCAGCAGTTCATAAGACTATTCCCATGCTGTCATGTTACGATGTAGTCAGGACAAATAACACTGGTATTTTTTTCTATTTTCCAACTTTTGTTTATCCATATGAAAAGACTGCTACTGTGCCTTTAAGACTGATATATGCAAATTATACCTTTCCTCTCTTCTGATTGGCCGCTGTGTTTGCCTCTTCATTGTAAAGTCAGCCATATTGAATCAGTCTCAACTTCAGGGAGGGGCTTCACTGCTGTAAACTGAATAGATGATGGTTTTCATGACATCACAAAAATCAACTGATTCAAAAATTAGGCTGTATTAGCATATTAGATTTCACATTGACTAGGAACATTTTATGCAAATCAAAAACGCTTAAAAAGAGAAAACGTATTCTGAATCTGAAATGATTTTACGGAAAGTTTCAACCAGATGCTCCTGGGTTCAGTCTACGTCTAAGATTGTATTACATTTTTTCTCAGACCCTCATACGCTTCACATTTCTATGCTTTCCCTGCTCGGAAACACCTGACTCAGCTCACGAAGAATGTGAAAATTAAGCTACGTGACGAGTTCAATCAAGTCTGAAGCAGCACAGAAACGTGATAACAGTCAAGATTCTGCTTCATTTAACCATTAAGACTCAAAAGTGTTTTACTGTGAAATTGAACATTGTAGAGAAATTATTTCTTTACAACGCTGGTGATAGGAACCAGGCATGATGATGTCTACAGTGCATATAACCAGCATGCTATTTTAATACTCCAAACTGGCAGTCAGCCTACATATGAGCTTTTACATCAATAAGCCATCAAATTAAATCCACCTCCTTGTACTTACACTCATTTTCTTTATGGACCATTTGGGTGAACCTACTTTCACCCTGTTCTTCAATGATACAAGGAGGTGATATTAATGTTATGGCTGATTGATGTACTGCTAGCAGTTAGCAAGGCTAGCCTAGCTTAGCTTTGTGAAACAATGTGACGCTATTGTGATTGGCTGTATAAAATGACACAGTTGATAACAACGTTTCACAGAGTTCACACTATATAAAAAACAAGGAAATATACAATTAACATGTCATTTTCTTGAGACATAACGCTAAATGCTAAAACAGCTAAAAGCTCCAGTGTTTGGTTTCTAATGTATGATGGCTAGTTTCTCCTCTGAGCTGGCTGGGTAAAGATGCTTTGAGATGGTCCACACCCATCCTCCAGCAGCTTAGAGGAGAACATAAACAAGCTAATTGAAGAAAGATGTGTCTCATTCTTTTCTAGAGTATGTCAATGAAATAAAACCTTTGTTCATGCTAGCATAATCCACAGAATCCACCAAACTTAAACTCCACAGCGTAGGAGATGATATCTCGCATGTTAAAATCATTCTTTAACATCGCTCATGAGTCCACGTTATACCATCCGTGAGCTAACGCTCATCAAATTTAGAAAATGTCAGTGTATTTCACTGTATCCTGAATATAATGAAGCCAAATGAGTTTCTTTAGTTTTGCCCTGGACCTCTAGCTAACAATTGTTGCCTACAATGAATTAAGTGTTATGTACACTATTGTGCATGACTTAACCAAGCATACCTTAAACTGCCTTGAGTTATTTGAGTTACTAGTCAGGGGTGTAGCACCAAATTCTGGGCCCTATGCACAAGCAGTAGACAGTAGTGTGGTAGAACTCAATACTCACGTAAATAGCCCAGTTGTTTCAGTAAAAATACATCAGTGAAACTTCTCCAAACCCACTGAAACCTAATCCAGATCTTAATGAAGGTCTCATAGACTAGTCAGTGTGATTCAGTGTGGTTTAGGAGACAGTATGACTTACTGTGGACTGTACTCCATGACTGTCTGTATTAAAGCTCAGTGAAAGTCATATTGTGTCCTTAACCACATCTACCAGTTTGACACATTCATTAATATCTGAAAGTGGGTTTAGCACATCGAGGGAATCTTTGGTGATGTATTTTGACAGAAACAACCAAGATATTTAGGTGACTATTGTGTCCTATTGTTTTTTTTAAGCAAAGTTTATTTTTCACTAAATTATTCCTTTAAACTGGACCTGGATGAATATTTCAGCTCAATGTTCAACTTAACAATTTTACCACCAATGATCTTGGAGAGATTCCTCTTTATAGAGCTCTCTTTAGGTTCTCATGCGAGTTCCTCAGATGCCTTGCTGCCCCTCCTACACTCACTGGCATTTCTGGCAAGTCCATCAGCCGCACATTTAAGATAGTATAGTACTGAATAATCAAACCACAAGAACTACACAAAATACTAAACTGCAATGAGGGTTTGGAAAGGGTTCAACCTACACAGTAACATACAGAACATCACCACTTATTACAGTATAATGGTAATTATATTTATATCTATATTTATATATATATACATTTACAAAAATTATATAAAATTATATGTAATGTGTGGGCATGAAATCCTAATGCATGGCCATGACTTAAGACGTGAGAATGATATAATAAGGCTTTATTTACATATTCAAACAGGATTTTAATTAATGGCCACAATAATCTTTAGTGAGCAAGATCTCTTTTCCCAAAAAACATTGTGGCCACAATTTAATTATCTCATTCCCATGCCTTATTTAGTCATATCTCATTCTTGTACCTTATTATTTTGTGGCCAATGACTTAGTTATCTTGTTCCCACCCTTTATGAAGTTGTTGCCCCAACTAAAGTACCTTGTTTCCACGCTCCTTATAAAGTAGTAGCTCCAACTTCACTATTTCACTCCTGTGCCTTATTATGTTGTGGCCACAACTTAACCGTCTCATTCCCACCCATTTTTAAGTCGTGGCCACATCTCTTTCCTATGCTTTATTAAGTCATGGCCACAACTTAATCTTGTTCCTGCATTTTATCAAGTTGTGGCCACAACTAAAATCTATTTTTCCCATGCTTTATTAAGTCATGGCTACAACTTAACTATTGTTCCCATACCTTACTAAGTTGTGGCCACAATTTAACTGCTTGACACCTTATAGAAGTCTTAATTAAACTTAATTAAAAATCAGATCAACACTGCAAGACAGGACAGGAAAAGAGTTTGACGATACTGGACAGTACAGTGTTTACTTCCTGAAGAGTACCTTTCCTGCACTAACTTGTCTGATTCACCACATGAATGAGCTGAGTCAGGTTACAGAGGAAAGAAAATTAGATCTCCGTCACATCTCAGTAGTTTCTCCTTGATAAAAATCAGATGGAAACACAAATAAGACTTTAGCTTTCCTATTGCTCAGATGTTTCTACTGAGAGAATGGTTTCAGAAATCTTATGTCTATTTTTGAGTTTTAGTAGAGATGTCGATAAAGTCTCACTTTGTGCTCATTTTTGCTCAGATAATAACACAAGAATCTCAATATGAACTCAACCATTTCTCATTAAGGACCTATATGTTTTTGTGACCTCCATTTGAAGTGTTTGGACCAGGACTTTGCTATCTTGTTTCCACCCGTTATCTTTATTAAGTCATGGCCACGACTAAAGTATCTTGTTCCCACTCCTTATTAAGTCATAGCCTAGTTCTAACT
>BRDA01002503.1:11302-23433 GCA_036984385.1 Crenuchus spilurus
CCTTTAGTAGTATCTAAAGAAAGTAGTAAGTACGTATTTTATTCCATACTCCTGTTCTATCAATTCAACACCGGAATTAAATCACACCAGGTCCTTACTATATCAATCTTGATCCGATACTGAATTATTCCATTTTATGCATGAATGATGAAAGAAATCTATGATGATTTCCCTCCAAAATTATCCTTCTTTCAATCTGATTAACATATGTCAGTCATTTTTGTTTACTATGTGTTTTGTTGAGCTTGCAGTTACTAAGCACCACTGGGGCATGACAAGAGAAAGAAGCTGTCATGCAATTCTAACATTAAAACCAATACACATAGAAGATAATGACATTAATTGTCCATCATGCATGATTTAATCTCATTCCCACCACATACTAAATTATGACCACAACTTAATTATTGCATTCCCAAGCCTTGTTAAGTTATGGCCATAACTTAAGTATCAAATTCCCACCCCTTATGAAGTTGTGACCACAACATAATTATTTTGTTCCCACACCTTATTAAATTGTGGCCACACATTAAGATCTAATTTCTCCATTTTAATAAATAATGGCAAACAGTATTTTTTGTTTTTACAATATGTGAACAGCAGGTCTGGTCATTAGAAACTGAAGGAAGGTTGTGTTGTTGAAAAGAAAAGGTTGGACTCCCAGTTGGTGCATTTGCTCAACTTTCTGACCTGCATTTCAATCATCCTTTGAGTCTCAGAAATGACTCTTGTGCAGGATAAGCCTTGAGCTATGACTACAGCCTTGTGCAAAGGAAATTATGAAAACTATTTGAGTAACCACTGGATGATCTCAGAGAACACAAGGGTAAATTAAATGTGAGTGCATCCTTTGTTATGTGTGGCATTCCATTCCCTATGAAACAGACAGTGAGAAGGAAATCGGGGCCAGGGTGTTATGGTGCATATTGAAGCTCAAAGTGACATTTAGGGTTCATATGTTGATTCATGTTGATTCAAACCTTCCGATACAGGCGTGTTAGGATTCATGAGGCAGAAGACGATGACTAAACAGGATTATTGACAGCAGGGAGGAAGCCAAGGGTATTTAAGCATGTGCGTAGAATAAGTAATACGAGCCAGGGCGTGTTGAGCAAAGACAGCAGGGGTGGGAGTTCCCGTGAAAGACTTTGAGAGGGTCCAGAACTTTTTTGCAGACTTTCTCAGTCTCTCATACACATATCAGAACTCCAACATTCCCTCACATTCAAGTGCTCAGATGGAAAGACTCTGTGCACGCACTAAGGAGGTAACCATAGATAGCATCAACAGTCTGAGTTAGTAACAGCAGAGGCAGATTTTTTTTTTATCCAAATTGAGGTACAGGGATAGATTTTTAAAAACCAGAATATCAGACAGGCTCTTTAAGGTTATCGCATCAATTCAACTGGACTTAGCTTCTACACTGCACTTGCGGATGGCTCGGAGATGGCTCCTCTGTGCTGGACTCTGCACACTTATGGCTCTAGTGGCCGGACAGCTCACCACATCCCAGGAGGAGGACATCGTTAATCTGCACAATGATTACCGGTCCAGGGTTGACCCACCAGCTGCAGATATGATTTACATGGTGAGTACCTGTACCAGCTCAGACCTGCACACAAACCTTTTGTTCATCTTATCAGTCACTTTCAGTGAAACATAGTTTCAACTTTTGGGTAAAAAGTCTGTTTTTTGCCTTTATTGACCTTCATATCATGTACAAATCTTCAATGCATGTCAGTACTGATGAAATACAGTCTTATGATATTTTTTCTTGTATTTGATAATATTTTAGTTTGCATTAAATTATCAATTACAAACCTGACTTGTTTCGATCGGTGTTGAACAAAATAACCTCCTGTACTTACAGTTAATAGATATTGCTTGTATAATAATCTCTACTTGAGATAAAGTATAAAGTTATTGACTTTTAAATGTGCCTAAGTGTCTGAGCTGTAGTGCATCTCCAAGAAATTCATTATTTGTGAAAACATTCATTTGTGTTCATTGTTTAATTTGAAATTAAACTCATATATTTGATATTTATTACATGTAACGTGATATATTTCAAGCTGGCTTCAAATGTGTAATTTTATAAGTAGAGAATATGATTGTTTACATTTTTATATCAATTTATGAAGAGTGAACTTTATGATGATATTCTTATTTTTGATGCAGCAGTTTTAACAGTTTTTACATTTATTATTTTGATTTTCGGTTTAGATTTATTTAATATACATATAGTGTTAAACTTTCCTATTAAAAATTTATTGTATTTCATAGAAAGAAATTGACATTTTTGTATTTCACAATACAAAACAAAGCTTCACCTCCATTAGTTATGCCTTTTTTAAGCCCTGACACTCCTTTGGTTACAGTTGCTACATTTGACAAACCTGCCATAGCAATGTTAGCATTGAGAATTGACTGACAATAGCACATCCTCCTATATTTTTCAATGGGAGTTGAGCACAAAGGGCAAAGCGATGTGGATGGACCAGTAGGTAATGTGGCAGGTGATCCTGGCAGTTTCCCCATTTTCCACTGTTTTCACGATTCCTACGTTGAGTTAGCATAATTTGTGTTAGCATTACAGTCAACATGGCTACCTCTCAGGCTTGTACATCCTAATTGATGGGTTGTATGTGAGCTGAGCATCATGATAATCTTTTCCTCCATGTTGCTCAATATTAGTCAATATTAGTCTCCTATTAGTTGAAAAACTATGCAACAGAGTATGTTTTAACAGACAGTGGAGTGTAATTTTATACATTGCCGTCAACACATTATTCTTATTGAAATTGCAATAAGTGCATTTTTTCCAGATACAAACATTCAGGTGTGAACATGACATTGTGCATTTTTCACTAAGCTCCGCCCCTAAATACAAATAATCCAGTCATAGCTTAGCAAACATAACTAGGCCCCGGGAACCTCTCTTAATTTCGCAAGTTTTCAAAAAACAATTGGAGGTTTGGTTACAGCTGCTTAGTTATGATTGGACAATCGGTATTTATGGGTGGAGCCTAGCGAAAAAGGCATGACGGTTGATTTGCTTTGATTTTAAAGTGTATCATACATTTTGTGAAATAACGTACAATTAACAAGGTCTTGAAAAACAGAATTTCTTACTTTAAAAAATACTCAAGAAAAAGTCATGTTTGGTGGGAACTTCTTTATGTTTAGTTTTTGTCTCTTTAACCTGGTGATTTTTGGGGCTTTTTTAAATGCAACAATAAGGCTTGGCTGTGATTGCTTCAGAGGCTTCTTGTACATGTTGAGTGGTGTAGTGCAGGTCTATATTGCACAATTAGTGGACATTTTTCACTAGAGAGCTTTCAGCTGAATATGTGTTAGCTACGTTAGAGAAGCTGAAATGTCATATATTTGAAAAACCACCAGAACCAACATCTGAAGCTCATTACTTCATACAACTTGGAGATTTTATTGCTCCAGTGGGAGACTGGCCACTGCTTGTTTTATTCCATATATGTCATCTCTGGCTTCATGCATTAGCTCAGATCTCAAATTCTCTGCACTTCATTCAACATGTGATCTTTATAATAACAATTCAAAGGACTGTCAATCATTTCCATGACTGCTGCAAACAATTATTACATCATCATCATCTTCCTAAAGAGGAAGAATTTCTAATTTGATTCAATAATTTCTCATGTTTACAAAATACAGCAGAATAAACAGCCACTGAGTCACAACTTTGCTAATGAAGTGAAGATGCTGATGCTGAGTGGATTTCTGATAGTAAAATATAGTTGGGTTGATAGATAGATAGATAGATAGATAGATAGATAGATAGATAGATAGAGAGATAGATAGATAGATAGAGAGATAGATAGATAGATAGATAGATAGATAGATAGATAGATAGATAGATAGATAGATAGATAGATAGATAGATAGATAGATAGATAGTACTTTATTGATACCCTTATAGAACCATTTTTGGTTTGTTTAAGGAACAGACATTGGGTGGCTATTACAAAAGCATTTAAAAACATTACATCTATGACTATGGAGAACCTTCTTTAATATTTGAAGAACATCCACAGTTTGCCCCTAGAACATCCCAGCAAAAACACCTTTGAGGAACCTTCATTTGTAAGAGTGATTCATTGTGGAAACATTCCACAACATGAAAAAGAAAGGACAAGCGGAGCTCTGAAGAAAGATAACACAGATAAGGTTCATGGAGACCATACACAGATGAGCCTAAACATTAAGACCGATATGCTGTAGGTCCTATGTAGGTGTCACCAAAACTCTAATCCACCAATGCTCTTCAAGACCTCTGAAGGTTTCCTGTGGTGCTGAGAAATTAGCAGCAGATCATGTAAGTTGTGAGGTGGAGCCCCATTGTTTGGAATTGCTGTTCCGGCAAATTTCAAGTATAATCAGACTGAGATCTGTGGAGTTTGGAGACCACTCATGACTGGGAGCGCCATACAATCCTTGCATGTTTCAGAGATGCTCCAAAACGACAGTTTAACTCTTGTTGACCAAATCAAACATATTTTTTTACTAGAGGTCCACACAACCAAACTGAAGATCTCTTATTTTGGACAAATTATGAGAAGAACCAGTTCACTTGAGAAGACAGTTGAAGGGAAAAGAGGAAGAAGACCAGCATCAGGATGGATGGATACAATCAGAGGAATCATGAACAAGCCGCTGAGACCCAAACAGAGGAAACAACTTAAGGGCACTTAATAACAACAACAACAACAACAACAATAATAATAATAATAATAATAATAATAATAACCGTAATAATAATAATAATAATAATAATAATAATAACCGTAATAATAATAATAATAATAATAATAATAATAATAATAATTCTCTCTGCCCATTTTCCTCACATTCAACATGACCTTCATCGCTGATACGAGATCAATGTTTTTCATGACATTTGTGACTCATCTCTACAATTTCTCAACTACATAGAAAACAGCCATAACATCCAGCATTACAGTCATAATAACTAGTCCAGGCCAGCTACACTGTGTGTAATGTAATCTGTATGTAATATTAAAAGGCAAAGGGGTTCAGGAAAGATCACCCAGGTGGTCGTATTACACACAGAACCGTCTTTTATTCCAAATATCATAAAAGTTCTGCTGAACCTGAAGTTGTGATTGGATCGGTGACTGTGGGAAGACGGTGTGTGTGGGAGGGGTGAGATCTGATTCAGTGGATTATGTTGCGCAATATGCGAGAGCAAGCACACTGAGGAATGTGAATGTTATCTGAGCTGACTCGAACACAGCGGCCCATGTGTCTGTGCTATGAAATCCCCAAGTGGTCGTCATGCTTTGCCAACTATAGAGGTGGAATTCAGGCCATGAGTTCAGAATTATGTTTTCTGGACAAGCACATGGTCCTGCATTTGTATTCTCTTACTTTTAGTTATTTGTATAGAAATATGTGCCAATACTACATACAGTGGTGCTTGAAACCTTGAAATATTGGTTCATTTTCCTCAATAAATAAATGAGCAAGTATATTTTTGTCTCATTTCTTTAACTGGGTTGTCTTTATCTACTTTTAGGACTTGTGTGAAAATCTGGTGATGTTTTAAGTCATATTCATGCAGAAATATGAACAATTCTGAAGGGATCACAAACTTTCAAGCATCACTGTACAAGTGAATCTATATGTGAATATAGTGAGTCATATATTCAATACATGTACAGTAACATATTTCATTTTTTTTGTTTTACTGCTGATTAGTTTGTCTTTAAGCTCATAACCATCAGAAATCCAGAATCTCAAATTATTAGAGTAAGTCAGACAATATCAATGTTGCAACAAAAAAGAATACAAATATGTCACTACATGTAATAATTATAAAATATATGTCAGTTGACCTTTTTGGACTAAATTCTAAACACATTATGAACTTTTTCACTGTATTCCAGTTTTTGGAGATGCACTAGTATCTCAACAACACCCCAAAAATGTCAGTACAGCTTTTCTATATTGAGAGTTTAACATTGAGGGATATTTTCTTACACATTTTTACTTTTGATAAAATGTGTCAGTTTACATTTTTATACTTTAGCCCTTTAACATTCTCACCAAGAAGGAACAAAAATATTATCCATTTGATTCAGTTTATTCCTTGTGGTTTGGCTACAAAGTGATGCTGGTTTACATACAGACAAGAAAATGTTGCATTTCTAGTGACCTCTAGTGGATGATTTTTAACTTACCATACCTCTACCGATTGGAAGAGATGTCACAATCACATTGTGTTAACTCTTTTTTTTTCAAAAATATAGTGATGACCACATGGTTGAGTAGAATCTTAAATGGTTAAAGCTGTGAGATTTTGCTGTTTATTTGAATTTTAGAATCAATCAAAAACTGGCAGTTAAATTTGACATCTATTTAAGAAAAATGCTCATTTGTGGCTATTAACTGATATTATTGATTATCAGAAGTTTTAACTCCTTAATATTGGTATCAGTATCTTGGTATGATCTCTTTCTCATGCATTATTTATTTGTGGCCACACATTAGAATCTATTTCTCATGTCTTATTATTTAGTGGTTTTATTAATTTTTATTTTATAGCATGTTACAAGCAAGACTCATTGAAATACACTTCACATTTCCAGATGATCATGGGAGGGATAGCGGTGAAACCTTCAGTATCTAACATTATGACATAGGTTAATATGTGCACTGGTGCATCTCATAAAAAATCAGAAGACATCAAAAAAGTTCACATGGACAAAAGCCATTATTTTATAATGGAATATAATGGTTACTGGAAAACAAATCATTTGCCTTTTTAAAACAATACAGTTCTGGTCCTAGAGATCTACCATCCTGAATTTAGCTCCAGCTTTAATCTACCACACCTGATCCAGGTAAAGGCTTTCAGGGCATGAATATCACTATATGGACAAAGGTAGTGAGACACCTGCTCATGCATTGCTTCCTCTAAAATCAGAGGTATTAAAAAGAGTTATTCTTGATTTTTAAGTAACTGTCTCTACTGTCCAGGAAAGGTTTTCTACTAGATTTTGGAGAACTGCTGTTTGTATTTGATTGCACTCAACAAGAGTGTTACCACCTGAAGTACCACAATTCCAAAAGAACACTCCACAGTTCAATGGTGGAGGCTTTATAGCCCTGTAGTCCACACTTGGCATTAGGTATAGTGCCAATAAGTTCATGTCTATCTGCTCCAGAGAGTCCTTTTTTATTGGCAGTACTTCCCTGACAAGCTGTGTGTATTTGTAAATGTGGGTCAGCAATGAATGAACTTAAAGTAGCTGAATGCATCCATTAGAAGGCTGTCCACAAACAATTGGCCACATAGTGAATGTTGGATCTGAATCCTCCAGAATAGTAGACCTCCAGAACTGGTCAGTTGTGCAAATGTGACCAAGAAAATGCACTATCATGGTGAAAAAAGACCAATTTTGAAGTGAGTTAATTCTGTAGTGCTAGAAAACTTCAAAGAGCAAGATCATCAGTTTACTTTGTCTTACACTTTCTCTTTTGTTTGTATTGGTGCAGTCTTGGGGCGAGGAGCTAATGTTGGTGGCAGAACAATATGCCACTAAATGTGCATGGGAACACAACCCTGAACTGAACAACGAAATGGGGGAAAACCTTTTCATCACCACTGGAACCCTAGATATCAAAAAAGCGCTGGCTGATTGGTATGGATGTAATTATGGTGCACTCATTGTAGCTAATTAGAAAATATTACTGCTTTTTGTGGTTTTGTAAATGCTACTTGTGTAAGTAAATTATCCATGGCTTTCTGTTTTTGACAGGTTTGCAGAACGTGATTACTACGTCTATGAAAATAACACTTGTCCTGAAGATCAGATGTGTGGACACTACACACAGGTGAAGAAAAATAAAGCCAGTACAGGTCACCGTTGCCTTGATGTCTTATGATCATGTCTTATGACCATGTCTTATGAAGTAGAATTGCAGCTTTAAAGTTTAGCATAAAATTAGTACAGAAAATGACAAAAAGGACTCTTTCCTATATATGACACTGTTTAAGATTTGAATAACTAAAAAGAAAGTTATGATGACCTTACACAGACTCTGAACTGCACCTAGCTTTTTCAACATAGTACCATAATGCAGCTATGCACTTCCTCAGGTTACAGCTTTGAAACCTACTTTTTACAAAAAAAATTACAAAAAAGCTACACAGCAGATCAACACAAAACAGAACAGAAATCACCGCAAAACAGAACAGAAATCACAGCAAAACGCAGCAGAAATCACCACAAAATGCAGCACAAATCACCACAAAACACAGCAGAAATCACCACAAAACACAGCAGAAATCACAGCAAAACACAGCAGAAATCACCGCAAAACACAGCAGAAATCGCCACAAAACGCAGCAGAAATCGACACAAAACGCAGCACAAATCGCTGCAAAACACAGCAGAAATCACTGCAAAACACAGCAGAAATCACCACAAATCATGGCAGAAATCACAGCAAAGCACAGCAGAAATCACTGCAAAGCATAGCAGAAATCACTGCAAAGCACAGCAGAAATCACAGCAGAAATCACCGCAAAACACAGCAGAAATCACCGCAAAACACAGCAGAAATCACCCAAAACACAGCAGAAATCATCACAAAAAACACAGCAGAAATCACCACAAAAAACACAGCAGAAATCACTGCAAAGCACAGCAGAAATCACTGCAAAGCACAGCAGAAATCACTGCAAAGCACAGCAGAAATCACTGCAAAACACAGCAGAAACACACCGCAAAACACAGCAGAAATCACCGCAAAACACAGCAGAAATCACCGCAAAACATAGCAGAAATTACTGCAAAGCACAGCAGAAATCACCGCAAAAAACAGCAGAAATCACCACAAAACACAGCAGAAATCACCGCAAAACACAGCAGAAATTACCACAAAACACAGCAGAAATCACTGCAAGACACAGCAAAAATTACCGCAAAACAGCAGAAATCACACCAAACAGCAGAAATCACCGCAAAAAACAGCAGCAATCACAGGAAATAACATCAGAAATCACCATAAAACACAGCAGAAATTAGCAGGAATACTTACACTTTCTTTGTCTGTATTGCCCTGGATAGGCTGTGTTAATCCTACTTTTAGGAAACACACATTGTGTTCTGTACCTAAGACCCAGTGTTTTGGTTTCTCTCTTTAAGTAAAACAGAGCTATATAAGAGAGGTCTCAAGCTGGAGGTGGAGTTTACTGAGATGGACTAGGGGTGGAGTTAGTTCTAATTAGTCCTCTTAATGTGCAATAAGGGGAGCCCTATTGTCCAAGACTGCCCACAAGAAACTGCCCGGGTTGTTTTATTTTTGTGTTTATTATAGTTTGTGGACTGGTAGGCACAAATGTGGTCTTTTGCATTATATTTTGATTTACTGTAGATGCTGTGCTGTTTTGAGACAACATGTGTTGTGTCACTGTTTCAGATGGTCTGGGCGACTTCCACCAGGGTAGGCTGTGCTTCACATTTCTGTGAGACTGTAGAGGGCCTGCATTTTGAGAATGCTACCATACTGGTCTGCAATTATTCTCCTGCGTATGTATGTTTTACTATGTTTGTACTAAATTATCATAATCTTCTTTATTCACAAAACCAAACTTTCCTTCTGTTATCCCCCATATAGGCTTTCTATTTATATTTGTTATGAAAATGTCTCTCTGCTTCAGTCATCACTGGTCAGATTCTGACTACAGGACCACTGCTTACCAGATATGACTTGCACGCTTAGCTCTGTGGTCAGAAACTGAGCTAGAGGATGAGTTAGGGGGAAGGTTAAGATGGTCATTACATATAAACCAGCAAGGTGGACTTATAACAGGTGTTTCTAATAAAGTGAATTGTGAGCAAATATACAGTCATGTACAAAAGTTAGTGTAAACATATATTATTGATTATTATTGATTATGACAAACAAAACTTCACACAAAACTTCATTTAAATAACTTTTTTTTGGCATTTTCTGGCTTCCCCTGAGAAAAATAGTCCCTCAAGCAATACATAACATTGCAGGTGTTACATATCAACATGTTAGTCTACCTGCAGATTTGTTACAAGTTAACAGACTAAGCTTCTATGTATTGGTGCTGAATTGAATGTTTTCATGTTTATTTTGGTGAACTAAGTTCAAGACTTTATGTTCTCCCTTTTTTCTGTGCTTCTTTAAGTTTTTCTTTTCTTTTCTAAAAACTGGGCATCAAATGTCACATAATCTCCATAAATGGTAAAATATTCCATCATATTTACAGTTTTCTCCACAATCTGAAAGAAATGACTACAAATGTGCACTCAGATCAGTGGAGAGCATCCTGTGACACTCTGAAGAGGCATATAACAGAATGTGATGGAAGCTAACTAAAGTCTTTTGTCTTTCAGAGGTAACGTAATTGGATACAAACCATATGAGATTGGACCACCGTGCTCAAAATGCCCAGAGGAACTGAATGATTGTGTGTTTAATGCCTGTTATGTTGCAGGTAAGGAATAAGTCAATCAGTTAATGTACTCAATCAGTCAAGACAAGTTTGGTGTCGTTTGCTTCTTCTGTTGTGCACTGGAGCTATGAGGCTAGAACATGTCATGGATGTTCATATCTCAGCAACAACCATCAAACGCACTGCATGCCTACATCTTCACACACCACTGCAATTTAGGCATCAACATGTCTGCTAATGCTTAACTATTAAATATAATACTTCATATTGACATTCACTTGAATAATGTAGAACTGGAAGGCAGTAACTGTAAACAGTGTACAATTACACTGCAATCTGCTGACATGACTGTAAAATCTACCAAACTGGGTCATCTGGGCTGTAAATTCTACAAACAAAGGCCTGTTGTAAAATGTAATGAACTCCAGAAAAAACATTCAGACTAAGTCATGTGCTTTGAGACTGTGTGTTAGTGTAGTAATGGACCCTAAGAGAGAACATATGTAGAACCAGTGAACATCGGAACCTGGAAGAAAACATATGTAGAACTGGTGAACATAGGAAACTGGGAGAGAATATACAGTATCTAGAACCAGTGAACATAGGAACCTGGGAGAGAACATATGTAGAACCAGTGAAAATCGAAACCTGGTAGAGAACATATGTAGAACTGGTGAACATTGGAACCTGGGAGAGAACATACAGTATCTAGAACCAGTGAACATAAGAACCTGGGAGAGAGCATATGTAGAACTGGTGAACATCAGAACCTGGGAGAGAACATATGTAGGACTGGTGAACATCAGAACCTGGGAGAGAACATACAGTATCTAGAACCAGTGAACATAGGAACCTGGGAGAGAACATATGTAGAACTGGTGAACACAGGAATCTAGTAGAGAACACATGTAGAACTGGTGAACATCAGAACCTGGAAGAGAACATATGTAGAACCAGTGAACATCGGAACCTGGGAGAGAACATATGTAGAACCAGTGAACATCAGAACCTGGGAGAGGACATATGTAGAACTGGTGAACATTGGAACCCATTAGAGAACATATTTTCAACCACTGAACATCAGAACCTGGGAGAGAACATTTGTAGAACCAGTGAACATCAGAACCTGGGAGAGGACATATGTAGAACTGGTGAACATTGGAACCTGTTAGAGAACATATTTTCAACCACTGAACATCAGAACCTGGGAGAGAACATATGTAGAACTGGTGAACATTGGAACCTGTTAGAGAACATATTTTCAACCAGTGAACATCGGAACCTGGGAGAGAACATATGTACAACTGGTGAACATTGGAACCTGTTAGAGAACATATTTTCAACCAGTGAACATCGGAACCTGGGAGAGAACATATGTAGAACGGGTGAACATAAGAACCTGGGAGAGAGCGTATGTAGAACCAGTGAACATAGGACCCAGGGAACATAGGAACCTGAGGGAGAACAAATGTAGAACCAGTGAACATAGGACCCAGGGAACATAGGAACTTGGGAATGTATGACCCTGGTGTTATAGAATATTTGCAACAGGAACCTGGGATTATAGGAAAGACCTGGAAAGTAATCTTTATGCTAATTGCTTACTTTACTAAGTAAAGTGTTTACTCATCATAATCTTAAT
>BRDA01002505.1:0-25575 GCA_036984385.1 Crenuchus spilurus
AATTTTTTCATTAATAAATGAATGACTAAGTCATTATTTTGAGATGATAATGTTTTAGTGTCTCAAAATGACTTATTTCACAAATTTACAAATTTGTGATATATATAAAACATGATATATATAATATATATGATATATATAAAACATCAGGATCAAAATTATTGATACTTTAGTATCAGTCAATCCATACCAAAAGCCTCACAAATAAATTAATTTTGGTTTCTGATTTTGATACTTTCTATATTCAATAAATAATATATTTCATTATAAGTTATGATTATTTATAGAAGCATATTCCTGTCACTTATTCAATTCATTATTCACTGAAGTCATGATTCTGATATACCAGGTCATTCTTTCATCATTTTTAGATATTAAGTCATTATTTTTGAAAAAGTACATGGTTATATTAAGATACCAAGTAAATGTTAGATACCAAGTTGATATTCTGAGATGGTAAGTCATTATTTTGAGATACAATGTCATTATTTTGAGATAGTAATTCACTACTTTGAGATAGTAATTTGCTAATTTAAGAAATAGTAATTTACTATTTTGAGATGGTAAGTCATTATTTTGAGACAGTAATTCACTATTATGAGATAGTATTTCACTATTTTGTGATAGTAAGTTGTTAATTTGATAGTAATTCGCTATTGTGAGATGGTAAGTCGTAATTTGGATATATGAATTCACTTTTTTTTATAAACAGTTGTTAATTTGAGATAGTAATTCACTATTTTGAGATAGTAAGTTGCTATTTTGAGATAGTAATTCACTATTTTAAGACAATAAATCGTTATTTTGAAATAATAAATTATTTTGAGATAGTAAAGTTGTAAAGTGAGATACTAAATTTGTAAATTTGTGAAATAAGTCATTTTGAGACACTAAAACATTATCATCTCAAAATAATGACTTAGTCATTCATTTATTAATGAAAAAATTATAATTAGGTCCTGAATTTTGTAGAACAAGTTGCGGAAGTGAACTTCATTCACATCCTGCTCTCAGAGCACATTTTAATCTTCTGCCATTTATATAAAGCTTACTTTAATTATATTCTCATGGCACTAATCTGCTCCTAAAACAGCTTGTGGTACTTTTAACTTAGATTAGAACACATGACAGTTCAAAAATATACTCAAAAGGCAAAGCCTTATAACAGTTCCACCCAACCAAACTGGCATTAATGAGTAAAGAAATTTACTCTGTAAAAAACACTGAAACCACCATGGAATTAGCAAAGACTGAACACCTTAAAGACTGATCACATAAAATTTTTATATTCTAACATTAAACAATATGGGATAAAATTTATTTATCTAGTGTGGGTCTAAGCAAAGCTTTAAAGTCATGAAGTTATTTTGTAATATTCATTTGTAGTCCTAAACAACTACATGCAGATGATTGATTATGCAAATTAGGTGATGACCTAATATATACACTTCTAGACTTTTAGGACAGTCAATAGCAGCTTTCACCAAAATAAAGTGGAAACAAAACTAAAATTAGGAGTGTAGACAAAGACTGCGAGAGAAACATTTTATATAGAAGACAGTCAACTGCTGACAAGTTTCTGTAAGTAACTGCTGAGCCTAAACTGAAAGTGTTGCAGTAAAGTAAGTTAAACAAGCTTTGCTAGCTGAAATTAGCGATTAGCTAGTAAGCTGTAATTCATAACAAGCAGACACAGATAAAGAAACATGGTCTGATTAAATAGTTTTTCTGTTTCAGTGAAACATATATCTAAATTAAATAATAAGATGGTACCCTAGTGTACAGTGTCATACCAGAATATTATGACCACCTACCTAACAATGGGGAAAACTACACTTGGCTTTCAGTGTTGATCCTTGTTGCTCCTGTGTTCATTATAACTGGCCCACTGTGGCACATCAACTGCTTTGTACCATTCACTGGATTGGTTGTTCCCCTTTGACATTAATGGCCTGTGAGGCACCACTGTTATACTGTTGGGAGGCACTCAGTGTACAAGAGGTCTCAGTACACCTTCACTACAGTGGCTCTAGAACATCCCATGAAGTTAGTGGTTTCTGAGATGTTTCCACTCTTCTCCTGATAGCCTAAGGTGTCCTTTTGGACATAAATCATGTCTTTTGCTCATGATGATTGTTTTGCTCTCTGTTACAACTGACTGGTGTTCTCACTTATTTATATGTGCAGCAGAACCTGTCAGATGGCATCTGTGATATCCCGGGCCGAGTTCATTCCAATCCAGCGGTGTTCATAATATAGTCTATAAAGAGATGGGAAAAGAGCATCTCAGACACTGCTTTTAATAGTCCCTGACTGTAAAATCCTCATTTAGCCACAGTATGACTGATGAAATGTGTTGACCTTGTTATATAGTAGCTCTTTATATTGTACTTTAATTTTAGAAGATATCCAATTCTAAGCACACTTATCTCATTGACTATTAGATGTTTATGGAGATCAGTCAAAGTTATCATTAAATATAACAAATACCTATATTTTTCTGTTCCTTTATTTTCTGGGAGGTGGACAAGGGAGTGTTAATTCACTGTGTACAATGTACTTTACATGTATAGCTATAACCACATGGTAACATTTAAAGTGAATAAAACTAGTCATGCAAGCAGAATAGTCAATTCAATGTAATGAAAATGATCATTAAGGTCAGGCTTTGTTCTTATGGTAAAGTAATGGTACCTGTTTATAATACCAGCAGGACAGAGAGACAGTAAGAGGGAGAGTCATACTGAAAGCAGTGGCCAGAGAGGGACATGGTCTGGACATACGGATAATCAGGTCAGAAATAGGAATATGTCTATAATACCCAATAAAAGCAAATGTAGAGAGTTGGTGTAAATATCTAGGTAAATATGTAGTTTAGTAAAGCACTATAACTATGTCTGTTGCATGAATGACTGAGGTTATGGACAGAAGCACTCCAATCTTAATCAGATTAAGACCCAGGTAATATCTATATCAATATCTAGAAGAAATTATTGACTGCTTTTTAAAGAGTGCATTCAAATGGTCAATTTAGTCCTCAAAACAATGTTCTAAAAATGCAGATTTTCAAAAATAAATGTAAGAGAATTTTAGGAAATCTACTCCCGTTGATTCATATATATTTATATCAACTCCCGTTGATTCATATATATTTATATTAATTATTCACTATATTTATTCACGTATTTACTGTGTAAATAGTAAAACATTTACTACATTAACCCCTCCCCCTCCAAGTTATCCTGTCACTTTTTTAGCAGTGCACCATACATTCTATACAAAGCATGCGCTGAACTAGGTCTCCAAGAAATAATTTTAAACAAATATATTGCTGTACACATACAGAGCTCTAGACTAATTTTTTTTGCACTGGTGTCTAACTTTTTTCTTAGGTGCATCAGCACCTAAGTTAGGTGCACCCAAATCTTCTGACCACATCGCAATTAACTCTGTAGTTTTAAAGGTTAAAAAAGGTAGTTTTAAAGGTTTTTGTTTTGTTTTGTTTTGTTTTTTATCACTGCCCATACAGGCAACATTGACTTGTAAATGATTAACTAACAATCTAAACAACACAAAGTTCTTTATTTGAAGGACAATTCTACAAGAAAGGCAAAATACTGAAAAAGTGTTGATACTTAAAGTACTCACTAAACTTAAAACATCTCAAGATAAATGAAATAAAATAAAAAAATCTAAATTAAAAGTGCAAGTGTTTTAAGGGCTTCAGACTGAATGTCTCATGGCTCATTGTTTTCTGGGCTACCCTCCATTGCAATCAAATGCCCCTCAGAGCCAAACTACAACTACTAGAGACCAGTCACTACTCGTCTAGGAAGAATGCTCTAGTGAACATTAATGAGGTTGTAGTCCACTATGCCACCCTCAACTGAAGGATGAGGGGATCCTTTTAAGTACATTTCTGGTCAGTAGTCAAGGAAGGGTTTCCCACCCAAGCAGTTTGCCAGCAGAGGACTGCAAATTGATGTACAAACTGTTTTAGACAGATGTATTAAAATACACAACACTGGTTAAAATCATTCCATAAATAATCAAACTGAATGTTCTTATAGCAATCAGCAACAGTAATGTCACTTTAAAAAGCTTTAAACATAGAGAGGCCTAAGAAAATCAAGGAGTACTCAAAACTAATAAAAGGGGTAAATATCACTATTAAAATGAACCCAAAATTAAAAAAAAAATAAAAAAAAGCAAAAAAGAAAAACACTACAAATCACACTTAAGTCAAGACAAAAAATACCAAAAGCTATTTCCCATACAAACACACAATAAATTTTGTGATGCACAGTAGTAATATAGCCCCAAATAATAAATAATATGTTCTAGGAAGGCCTATAATAGACTAACCCAAACAAGTAATTGGTGAGGGGCAGTCAGTTTCTACAACTGCAGAACAGTCAGTAAAATAAAAATAAAAGAATAACAATAAAACTTTTTTTAAATTTTTATTATATTTTTTGTTGGTGGTTGGTTGGAGAACAAAATCCCAATAAAGGTTAACTTCTTGCCACACACATCTGCTTCTTTGTCCTAATTAACTGGCTGTCTAAATGTAATAAAACACTCGATTGCCATATTACACACTGATGCCATATAACAGTTGGCTAAAAGAGCTCAAACAGGCATAGCAGGCAACTTAGAATGATCTTAAAACTTATAAGAGCTTAAACCTTTTAAATCACCATACTTCAACCTAAAAACAGTCTTTTGCAAACGAGCCATTCACATGCGCGCGCCGTCCACAAACGAGAACAAAGTTTTAAGGAGGTCTCCCCAATGATCTATATTACTGGATAGGACGCTGCCTATTCGCTAGCATTGAGGCCGGCGCGCCGTCATGGAGCCGCCATGTTGTGTGGAAGTGAAGCTTGTAAACAATGGCACATGACCAGCACTGCTGCCTTCTCAAAGCTCTAACTTCGCTAATAATTGTCCGATTTTCAAAATTTAAAATTCGTTACAAAGAGGGTAAAAAGCTCTTTAACATTAATCAAAGTATTAAAATGGTTGATGACATGTTAGGCTACTATCGGCTTTCGCATCCGTCGTAACGGACATTTTCTCTAGGCTTTACTGCTTGCATGACTTCTAATGGCTGTAAGTTGTTTACAAAGAAGACAAAAAATTAAATTGTGTAATGCTGCTATCGCATGGCCACTGACATAAATATAGCAGTGATCAATTTTTTAACTTGTCGACTGTCTTATTCCAAAGTAAAGAACACGGAGACCTCATACATATTAAAGTAAAGGTAGAAATATTCAATGCTATCATCTGAGTTCATTTAATGTTACAGTAAACACACTGTAAAGCTCTATTTATGCTCTAATTTGACTTTTTAGTCATTTAAAAGGTGTTTGATGGGCCACTGGCACTGCCAAGTTGACAACACTGACATTGCATCATTGTCGCTATAAAAGTGACTCTAGTAGTTTAGAGTTCTGATGCATATCTACATTTGATTACAGTAAGAGTTAATGTTTGTGATACCAACTTCATGAGTGTTGTTGGTTTGATGCAAACCTGACTATTAGTGTAATGTCTACGGAATTACGTCAAGTTTGTAGGTCAGAGATTGTGGCTGTAATTCACAGGTTATTACGAATAAACAATTTTAAAAATGAATACATACTTGTGGAATGTGATCCCCTGGTCTCTGCTGATAGCATTCCGATAAAGTAAAACAGTTAAAGGCAAAACTTTGCAGCCTTTTCGTCGTTTGTAAATTCTGGCTTCCTTCCGATCTTGCCCTGCTTCCACACAACATGGAGGCTCCATGCCGGCGCGTTCAAAAGTCACGTGTGTCCTATCCAGTAATATAGATCATTGGGTCTCCCGATCTCCACTCTTCTGGAACAACTTTCTTAAAGAGGCAATGCACTGTGACGGCACTACATCCTTAAAGGGTCAACAACACTGCTTTCTTATGGAGCTGCAAATTTCCTTTTAACAGGTCCTACCAGTTACAAAAGTAGGAACTGCTGGATATAAAGTCGGAATTGCGAGAAAAAAAGGCACAATTAGTCGATACCAACTCACAACAGTGTGATAAACTACAGCAAAAAAAATGTATGTGGTGGAAATGCGCTTCTATACTAAAGTATAAAAAAATATATTTATGTATTATATATTGTATATATAATGTTAACGTATTAAAAAATCTGAAATCTTGTCTCAGTTGCTGAATTGGCCTGATGTGTTTGGTGACAGTGTTAGCTGTGTTCTGAGCTTTGCTGCAGAATCATTCCGCTTTTGCACTGGTGCTTTGGTTGGTAGGCCAGTGGTGAACAGCTCATTCCCCAAAGCTATCATATACTTCATAGTCTGTGCACTGTTTAGATGGTGAAATAAGATAGTTGTCGAGCTGTCTTTAACTGCAGCTGATACTCATAGCATAGTTTGTTGTCTTTGGAGCAATGTCTGTCATTTCAAATCCAAAATATCTAAGTGAGAGTGTGGATCCTCATCTAGAAGACAAAATCATAAGGCTGGTGCTGTCTGTATTCTATCTCCTGCTGCAGTTTGTTTGCTTATTTTTAACTTCCAGTATTCATTTTTTTGACAGCTGTGCTAACATTAGCTTAATGTACACACTAGCACACTACATGTGCCATCAGCATGCATGTACAATAGTTTATTCTTCTAGTCTGTGAATGTGTGGTCTCTAAATGCATGTTTTTGTTTGGTTTTAGCCTACTGAGTGATGTACTCAATGTTTGCTCACACGTCATTAAAAAAGACAATTAAGATAGTTTTATAGAATATATATATATATATATATATATATATATATATATATATATATATATATATATATATATATATATATATCACTCACCCCTTCTCTGAACCTCAAACACTGATGTGTTCTCCATCAAATACTAATTCCACATAACCAAAATAGGGCAATATTCACATTACCAGGCTGAAGGGACTCAAATTCGAACTTTTGCCTTAATGTGGCTTAGATCTGATATTTTCAGAGCTGTGTGGACGTGTCAAATCCCATCGTGACCTACATCTGATACGTATCTGATCCGTGGACATGCGACAATCAGATTTACGTCTTTGTGTCTTTTTGCTTGGAGGCATGTACGTAACACTCAAATCACTGTAAAAACAAAAAAAGCAGCCAGCTGGCATTTATTCACCTTCTTCACCTGATCATGTACAGTCCAGCACCTCTTTACTGTCCTCCTGAGCAAAACACACATCACACATCAGCTACTAACACGTCTGTTTTACCAGTTTTACTAAAACAGTGGTCTCACAAATACAGGGTTGCCAGATCCCTCATATTTCCTACCGCTTTTGAAACAAAGTCACACTAAACAAACAGAAACTAGCTCAAAACCTAAAGTGACACATACATTTCAATGAGTGTTAAAACATAAATCTTTTTCCAATCTTAGTTTGTCATTCCATTTCTTCTGTTATTTAGTAAAAAAAAAAACCTGCAAACCACCACCTCTGAAGTTTTATCGGCTACTGTATTTTTACAAACCTGGCAACCCTGCACAAATGTGACACTACTTGTTGTTGGTGATGAAGGCAAAGTGTGTGCATTAAGCCATTTCAGGGACAGATTTGCTCACATTAAAGCGATTATCATCTCAAAATAATGACTTAGTCATTCATTTATAAATGAAAAAAATATAATTAGGTCCTGAATTTTGTAGAACAAGTTGCGGAAGTGAACTTCATTCACATCCTGCTCACATACAGTTGTGAATGTGAACCCTCAAGATTTCTGATTTGAGTAATGTGACCATAGCCTAGGACAATAATACTAACTGATTTCAAAATTTTGTAATAGCCACTGTTTTAGGGTCAGAGTAGTTCAGGTAAACTAGATATAAAGTTAATGAGCACACCATAAAAGGTAAAATAACTTCTTTAAGGAAATTTATCACCCTGACCAAAGTCACACACCTTCTATGTAGACCTCTGAGAGCAAATTAAACTGAACTGATTCAACTGAAAAATGAATTCATACTAATCTGAATGGAAAATCAGGCATACTGTCTTGAAAGGAAACTTCTTAGGTCACGGCTACATTTAGTTCAACATCCAAATATAAATAGACACATACACAGATAAGCCCAAACATTATGGCCACTCACAAATGAAATGAATATCACTTATTATCTTGTAACATATCTGTGAAGGTCTGGGACATATTTTTCAGTAATAAAACATATGGGTCTTGTATGCAACATGTTGGATATGCATAAAAATGTGCAGGTGGGAAGACATGAGTGACTGGTGCCAGATACAAGAGGACACCTTCGTAGGTTCTTGTGGAGTTCGTACCTCAGTAGATCTGACATGTTTTATCAACACAGGAAGATCCATCAGTATTGGTTATAATGTTTTGGCTTATTCGTGTATACTTGGAGTGCTAATAGCGTTATGCTCATCTACACATAATATTCTTACACAAAGTTTTTTTCAGTGTTTTCCTTTAGCTTCTATCCTCTAGTGGACTTTAAGACTTAGACACACTGACAGTTTCTAGCATTGTACTATTAGCTTCTAGTAGTGTAGTTCCTTCAAAGTTCATAAAAGGGTAAACTGCTTGTAATGCGAAAGTGTAATAGAGTATTTTAGGGTCTATGAAATCTGGTCTCATATAAACCCAGTCAGCCAAAGATGGCTTGCTCTGACAATATCATTACATACATACCATGAAGGTCACCTAGCCAACAAATGTTAGACTTGTCTTTTTTCCCCTCGTCTGTAGTCTTTTTTTAAATTGGGGTTAGGGGAGTCTTAATTCAACAAGATGATGAAGTCAGGTCCTGTATAAAGAGTGCTGATCCTCATTCACCCCTTATAATTATACTCATTCATATACTGTAATTTTATTCATTAGGACATGAACTGCAAATCATGCATATTCTGTACTTTATAAATATATGACTCATGATATCCATGAGTGAATTCTTGTGTATGTGATGAAGTCTAAACCTTTGTGTTCATTAACAAAATGACTGATTATGATCAGGGTATGAGTCATTGTAATGAAATCAGTGATGTCATAATTATATGCCATTATAGACTACATGCAGCTTGTATGGATTTGAGTATTATGTAATATCTGTTAATATGACATAGCATATTAATTTTCCTCTGGTTGCCAAGTGACCAGCACAGTTTGGAGAGTTCCCTGATCAGACACCCTAATGCTGAATTCACTTTCAGTTGGGAAATTGGACGTTCCTGGTAGTCAGATTTCCTGCTGGAAAGTTGGGCCAGCATCATCAACCCAAACTCCAAGATTGAATCAAAATGTAGATTTATGACACTGTTTTGACACTGTTGTTGCTGAGTTTGTGCTGAACAAAAGCATGTGTACTTTGGAAAGATGGCAGCACCATGCACCAACAGTCGTGAAAGCTGTGGTGTTGTAATGTTTATTAGCTTCTTCAGTCTTTTGTCTTATTAAATCAGGCACACATCCAGTACTGTGCAACTTCTATATGTGGACATGTTGCTACGTTGATTGTATGCATTAAATAATTTGTTGTTATCAACTGGTTTTGCTATTAATGACTTAATGGCTAACCAAAGTAAGCACAACAGTGCTTTTCCTGGAGGAGGCAACCATATTTTTTTTCCAAATGTTTTACTGGAATGTGGTCAAACCGGGTGTAAAATTACTCCCACCTTCAACATCAGACTTCTGACGTAAATGGAATGCATAAACCCAGTGATTAACAGATTAAGTGAACCAACTGTGTTGAGCAGGGAAATCGCTAATCTGTGCAGGACAACAGCCCTCCAAGGCTGGATTTGAAGATCCCTTCCTTACATCCCCAAAATGTTGACAAATGATTGCATTAAGTGCAATTTTGAGCCTCTGAAGTCAATGTTTAGCAGTAATGGAACTTTGGGTTAAAAAGAAATTTGCAGCCAAGATTTAGATTTTTTCATCACACGCTGTGCTTTGGTGAGTTTTGTTGATGTGTTGCAGTGGACAACCAACAGTAAATATTTACATCATATATTTAGAAAGAAAAGTGATTACTGAATTAGTCTGCATGCCCAGTTTTCTCATGATCAAATTACTGAAATGCTTGTAAATGGGCTACAGCTAATATCAGATTTTCTGTAGTTATCGTATTATTAAATGCATGCTATATATTATTCATAAACATTAAGTATTTGACAATTTGAGAACTTAAGATAACAGGTTCATGCATATATACTAGGGATGTCCCGATCCGATCTCAAAGATCGGAATCGGGCCGATCACGGCACTTTTTAGCTGATCGGTATCGGCTTTTCTGAACACAAACCTAAGCCCGATCTTTGTCATAAACAAAGGAGTCGTAAAACGAGAGCAGAGCTTGTATCAGAACGTGATTATAATGTCTGCTGTGTGGAATTACTTCAAATTAGAAAGCGATACGAGTCCAACAGCGAGGTGTAATGTCTGCAATATGAGTGTTTCACGGGGTGGTAGTAGCAGATCTGCATTTAATACAGTGACGTGCGGTGAGGTTCATGGTTGGTGAGACTCCTTTAGAGCCGGATTTACAAACATATAAATCCAAAAGGGAGCTTATTCAGTTGGCTACTGGTTATTTCGTATCTCAGCGTTCTTCACACACACACACACACTCTCTCTCACACACGTAAGGTACGTAAAGATAAGTAAAAACGTTACAATTACAGCAGCGAGAGTAAACGGCGTTTACTCTGCATCCTCCATGTTGTTCACTCTCACTCGCTCACAGCAGCAACAAACACCCGTTGGCTCACGTGCGCCCCCCTTCAGTGCGGCGGAGTACTGCCTGCCTATTAATTTTAATACTACAAATTTAATACGACACCTAAAAAATAAACATTTAACAGAATACAGTGAGTTTGTTCAGACAGCTCAGTTAAAGGCTGTATCTAAGTAATCTACACTATCAGAAAGTTTTAAAAGAAAAGTTCTCTCGAGACAGCGCTCTGGCCAAGAAGATCACAGAGAGGGTCACTGAATTCATTGCTTTGGATGACCAGCCGATCGCTGTGGTAGAGAATACAGGTTTTCGGCGTCTTTTAGAGCTTTTGCAAACACTTAACAATAGTTTGGAAGCTGGCAGTTTTTTCCCCTAAAGCATTGCAGTTGTTAAATATAAACATTGGATTAATTGTATTAACTATAATGTAATGTGTGCACTGTGTGAAGAGTATTATCTAGTTCTTATCTAGAAAATAGAAGTATTGGTTTGAGACTCGGTATCGGGAGACACTAAAAAATTAATGACTCGGATCGGATCGGGAACAGAAAAAACGTGATCGGGACATCCCTAATATATACCTTTAAATTTTAAATCTTCAAAGAGCACCTGCTCTAGTGATCCCAAATACTCCCCATGAGTACTGATATGCACTCAGCATTCGATATCCAAATGTTAAGTCTAGTATACTAGTACTAGTAAATACTAGTACAACTCTAGTATTTTTCGCATCTGTACTTTCCCACTATTGTAAATCGCTTTGGATAAAAGCGTCCGCTAAATGCAATGTAATGTAATGTAATGTAAATTTGAGTTACTTTTTTTTTGTACATTTTCATCACTTTTTTAGTAACTTATTTACTATTTTCTTGATATATTGTGGCACGCAGGGCATCCCAATGTTTAATGGATTATTTACATGTTTGAGTGTGTTATCTGTCCCCTATTATTAGCATGGGGATGGTGAAGACAAATGTTCCCCTAAATGGAAAAAATGTAATCCATAAGATTGGATGTCTGATCCGTTTAAACATACATTTTTAAAAAATTATTTTACTAATCTAATAAATGTTACTGTCTCTGCTCAGACAAACAGGCAAACTGTCACATCATCATCATCATCATCACCATCACCATCACAGCTGTATTATCCCATGTGTTTTCTTTTTATCCTCTCTCTATCTAAGAATCTTTAGAAAAACATGATAAATCATACCTTTTCTGTGTTAATACTACATTGTCAATATGAGCAACAATAAAATACATTAAAAAGTCCACCAGTGTTTCTCAAAATGTATAAAATACATCATTCCACTTGCTGTAAAATACTCATTCAATGCACTGTTAGTTGCATTACACTGTAAAATCTGATAAGTTGATCTTACTTAAAGGAATTTAGGAAACCGGTTGCCTTGAAATAGTTAAGTAAATATAACTATTATTTTCAAGTTAGGTTTACTAAATGTCTATCATTTAAGTGTCCTTAAAACACAACTGTATTTACTCAATTGATTTGAGTTGTTCTGACTTAAAGTGGTATATAGATGTAAGTTGGCATTTTTAAGTACTGCCAACTTATATTACCCAAGTTAACGATTTCACAAGAGCCCAGTTTACTTAATAAAATTTAGGAAACCTATTGCCTTAGAAAAATAAAGTAAGCACAACAAAGAATTACTAGTCAGTAGTACTTTTGGTTTATTTTAAACAAATACCATTCAGAACACCTCAGCCTATCTAAATACATAAAGTTTCCCAAAAATAAAATAAATAAATTCCACATTTAAGTCAATTAAAACATATTTTTAAAAGAAAACGTATGGTGGCAGGCCTCCACCTGCCCAGGCACCGAATCCCAGAGGCATGGATATCATGGGAGCTTCCAACCTGAAGTTTGCTCAAATAAGTCCTCAGGGGTGATACCCAGATCTTCATTGAGGTCTTCAGGGGTGGTTCTCTCCTCTTTCCTCCCGCACGAAGCTGTAGGATCACCCCTGAAAATACAATGGATGTAGATACTACACTTGATCTTAGCCAAATGGCCGAGAAGCGATTAAAACTTACTCTCACGTATTTCTACTTAATAGACGGCAGTTATCACTATTAACAGAACATTTGTTCTGGGGAAATGTAATAATGACTTACTGAACCATAGCAAACAAACAATAATTGGTATTAAAGTTGAACTTACCTAGCTAAAGTTCAGAAGGTGTTCGTCTGATGTGTAGGTCTGGAAAGTTCTCCCGCTCAGCTCCTCCGCGCATGCGCAGTGCAGAACTCGAAAATGTCTAGTGAAGTTTACTCAAGTGTATTTAGTTTTGAAAGATTTTCATACAAAACGAGAAACTTATTAAAATTACATGAGTAAAATCACTAGGGGAGTATGAAATAAATAAACTACACTAGTGTTATTTGAGTAAGTTTTGGTGTTACCTTTTACAATGTAGTATCAATAGAAATAACTATTTGTTTTTATTTGATTTGATTGTTTCCTGCAACACTAAGCAAATGTTTTATGGCTTCATACATCAATAAAACTGCTAAGCTGTATAGGTTTTTGGCTGAAAGATTCAGTTTGTAGGACCTACCCAAAGTAAATTATCTTAACTATAGGTTTACATAAGCAACATAAATGTATGTAAGCAAGCTATACAAGAATCTGTACATGTGTCTTGATTTGCATTAGTACATTTAGCAAATGAGTAAAATGAGCAAAGAAAGTACAATTATGTTGTACAGTATCAGTATATACTTTTGATCAAGTAGAATAAGCACACGCCACATTTTATGATGCAGAAAAGATGCTTTCCTTATTATGTAATGACCTGATATACATTATGTGCTTAGACATGTTCAACTACAAGCCCACCAAGGTCAGTGATGAAGATGAGACTACATACACTGAAATTTTTTTTTTTCAATTTTCATAATTCAAATATATGATGTGTTTGTAAATGAATAACATACACAAAGTTCTTCCCAAAAGAATTCAACTGAAATATAGCATTTTATTCATGTGACACATTTGAATCATTAACCATTTTTTCAGTGCAAGCAACCTACAAATAAAGTGAATTAGTATTGATCAGAGCAGGTGCAATATATTTTTCCCACACACTAGCATTCATTCATTTCTCTGAAAATTTTAATCACCAGGTATGGGATGATCAATACTGCAGTAATTGACACTTCAGTGTTCAATGCAGCTCATTTGGTTTTGTGATTGGCACTGATTCCAGTTTAAATGTGTCAATTATAAAAAGTTGTTTTTTAGTCCATGCTTGGGTCTGAGAGACTGATTTTCTATAAGAGTTTTCAGTGGTTGAGCTACTGCTACTGTAGTTATTTAGACAGTACTGAGTTTGCATGATTCAGATGTTTACATATGAAAATGTCATATCAAAACAGTTCTTTTCAGAAGGAGAAACAAGTACAGCAACAGTCAAAGTGAACTTTGTGAAACAGCAGAGAGAACAGCTGAATAAGACTGCATTTCTCCAAGCTGTGATGTGCAAATATAACATAAAGGCTGCATGTAAGACTAATGGCAGACATACTAGACTGCATAGACATAAAATATACAGTGGTGCTTTAAAGTTTGTGAATTTTCTATATTTCTGCATAAATTTGATCTAAAACTACATCAGATTGTCAGACAAATCCTAAAGAGAGTCATAAAGAGAACCAAATCAAACCAATGAGACCAAAATATTTAGACTTGATCGTTTACTTATTGATGAAAATGATCCAATATTACATGTCAGTAAGGGGCAAAGTATGTGAACCTTTGATTTAAGCATCTGATTTGACCCTCTTCTACAGCAGTAACTGCACAACAGCAAGAACTAATAATGCACATTGACTTAGAAGAATCTATGAGCTGCTTGCTTCAGGTCCTTTCACAACATTTCTATTGGATTCTGTTATGAGCTTAGGGTTGTTGTCTTGCTGCATGACTCACATGAACCTGGAGATTCAGCTCACGGACAGATGTCCTGACATTTTCCATTAGAATGTGTGAGTATAATTCAGAATTCATTGTTCCATCAAAGAATTCTGTCCTGGCCCAGATGCAGCAAAGCAGACCCAATCTATTATACTACAACCACTATGTGATGGGATGTTTTTATGTTGTAGTATGTTCCTTTCTGCAAATATAACACTTGTCATTTAAAACTTCTCTGTCCACAAAACATTGTTCCAGTAGCCTTCTGGCTTGCCCATGTGATCTTCAGCCAACTGCAGATGGGCAGCAATGTTCTTATTTCAACCCTGCCATGCACACCATTGTTGTTCAGAACTTTGGGTTCCTTTGTGAGTATCTTTGTTGATTGACCAGTCATGAGGAGGGTAATAATGATCTTATGACCTCCATTTCTACACAATCTGTCTGACTGTGGATTGGTGGAGTCCAAACTCTTTAGAGATGGCTTTGTAACCATTTTCAGCCCGATGCATCAACAAATCTTCATCTGACGTCTTCAGAAATCTCCTTTGTTCATGCCATGATGCACTTCGACATATGTTGAGAAGATCCTTCTTCTTTAACTACAACAGGGACCCACTCACACCTGATTGTCATTCATTTGAAATTGTTCAAAATGTAACATTACAATGACGGCAATGATTAGTTTTAGGGGAAAATACATTTGCTTGTATTTAACTCCAAAGCAGATATGAAAGCATTTGATATGGATATTATTGCTTATATCAGCTATGAAAACTTGACTATATAAAGTATTTAAAAAGTTGTTTTTCAATCCATGCACTGGTTAAGACAGACATAATTTCCATAAGAGCTTTCATAGTTTGGGCTACAATTCTAGTTAATTACACAGTACTGAATTTGAAGGATTCAAATGTTAGTGGTTGTAAATGAAACAGTTCTTTCAGGAGTAGCTATAGCAGTGGCGTTGAGAAACACATTTTATTACTGTGAATATGCTCATAATTAATTATCACTAGACTTATTTTCACTTTTAGTTCAGTCCATTTTTCATAATTCATCATCACAGTTGTGGGGAAATACAGATCCTCCTATTAAATCCAAAGACAGTGGATAATGGCAGTGGTGATTTGCTGTTTTGTTATTACTAACCATGTAAAGCTGCTTTGTAACATCAGTTTGTAAAAAGCGCTTTAAAAATAAATTTAACTTGAGTGGATGATATAACTAATCTGGATATTGATATGGATAATATTGTTTATATCAGCTATAATCTTGACTTTATAAGCTATATAAAAGATGTTTTTTTCAGCCCACGCTCTGACTGAGAAAGACAGATTTTCTAAAAGAGCTTTCCGTGATTGTGCTACTACTCTAGTTATTTAAACAGTACTGAATTTACATTATTCAAAGTGTTTACAAATTAAAGAGTTCTAGCATTAGGGTTGAGAAACATATTTTCACTTTTTTCACTTTTAAATTAGCCTGACATTTTTCATAAGATATCATACAATTATATCATTACATACTTATTCAGTCCTCATATTTAATGCAAAGGCAGTGGGCGATATAACTAATATACGTATTGCTATGGATAGTATCGCTTATATCGACTACATAAACTCTTAAACTACTTATATTGTTACCGCCCTCCTTGCTCAGCATCCAGGCTGCAAGAGGGGTAACGCTATTGGCTGACGCGCCAATGTTGGGCGGAGCTTCTCGCGCTCGCGTCGCCACGAGACCGGCGGGCGCGAGCGCCGCACTCTTCCCCCCCACACAGCGCTGCGAGAAGCCTCGCGCTCCGGCCGCTTCAGAGAGTGGGATCCCAGGACTCGAGCGTAGGACACGCGGTTATTTTTGAACGAGGAAAGCGTACGGTCAGCGCGGGCTGCGCCTGGATAACACAGCAAATAAACAGAAAGGCAAGAACAACAAGAAACTAAACAAAAACACGCACGAACATCACGCGTGAGCACGCGGAGCAGCGGAGCACAGAGTCGAAGTGCGCTGGTCGGACAGGCGCGGGCGCTCGGAGGAAGGCGGGATGATCGTGAAGCAGCGCATTCTCTTCGCCCTGTACAGCATGTGCGGGATCCTGCTGAAAGGTAAGAAACTTCCTCGGGGCGTTTTTTTGAGCCTGAGAGCTTGTGCTGTGCAACGTTGCGGATGATGTTGCTCGTCAGCATCACCACGCAGAGTGTAGAAGTGCTTAATGCGTTTACATAATGTTTGTTTTGTTTGGACACGGGGAGGGGAGGAGGGGTGAATACGGCCACTCTGTTTGCGAACTGCACTCATGAAACTGAACGGTGCACATACATGTACGTGTGCACACACACACACACCATCATCCTTTTACAAAACATCACAAGTGTGTGTGTGCGTGCTAAACTGCGTAGTCTCCTCGCATGCCCTGGCTCAGCTAAAGCAGTGCTGGCTTAGCAATACAAGCCAGAGCGTTGAATAATCCCAGAGAAACTGATGTAAACTTTGTGTATTTCACTAATGCCAGCGTTTAAGTGGCAGTGCAGCTTCTCTTAAATGCACTGGCTCTTGCTTACATGCATCAGTAGAGCGAGTACACAGACTGACTAAGGTCATAATAATACTTGTTTGACTGCATTGTCTAGGGCTTGGAGAGAGAAAGGAGCACTCAATTATAATCTGTTGCTCGTTTATTATTGTGGAGGAACTTGATTCCTCTCCAGGTTAAAGTGTGGACGTTTAATGCTGATGTTAGGAATCTCTAGTTGCTGCGTTTGGGATTTCCACTGCAGGCTGACTTCCACTCTTTGCACCGTGGTGGGCTGTACGCTGTGGTATTTGCAGCAGTCCGCATGTTGGGGTCGTAGTAGCATCAGCTTTTCATTCTCATTTTTTACACTAGAATAAGAATAACACTGCCGACTGTGCTTTGCGCGTGGGGTGTTTGAAGCTGTGCCTCGTTCGTCCTCATTGAGCTCGTTTGTCGTTAAGCGAACTTGCAGAGCAGAGCGCGCGCGTCCGCTCGTTCCGCGCTGAATTGGTAAACAAAACACATCGAGGGTTAAGGGCGCGAGGTCAGGCGCGCGCATGTGTGACCGGAATGGGTGCTGTTCTGATGGATGCGTGGCTGCTCGTGCTTTTCCGCGGGAGACACGAGAACGAGCCTCGGGTCTAGGCTCTGGGAGTGGGGGGGCTGTGTGTGCTACATCCTTTGGTTTTTGCTCAGTGTCCGAGACAGAGGCACCGCCCAGTTCCCCACCCACCACCAAGTCCAGACGATGCTGATGAGTGAAAGGAGTCATAAGATGCACGCTTCAGTGCGAGCTCGTGTGTGTTAAGATTTAGCGTTTATCTGTTATGATTAGCCCAATGCACTTGAGATGCGAGAGAGCAGCCTCGTCTCTCATCTCCTTCAGATCAGTGTCAACATGACCCTGCCCCTCCTGAACTGTTTACACATCAAACAGCTCGCCTTACAGCTCTATCAGCGTCTGTGTGCTCTGGACACACACTGGCGGTGCATGAAAAAATGGCTAATGTGTGTGTATGTGTGAGAGAGTGATGTTACGTGCACATATACATGTGTGTGTGTGTGTGTAAGAGAGAGAGGGTGTGTGTGCATGTGTGAGAGTGAGATTATGTGCGCATACAAATGTGTGTGTGTGAGAGAGAGAGAGGTTGTGTGTGCACATGTCTGAGAGAGGTTATGTGCACATACGCATGTGTGTCTGTGTGTGAGAGGGTGTGTGTGGATGTGTGTTTGAGTGAGATTATGTGCCCACACAAATGTGTGTGTGCATGTGTGTGGCTTGGCACGTCTGAGCCCCTTTTGACATAATACCTGGCTCTGCATGTTGATGCTCTGTTTCCGAAGTGGTCCATTAATAATGAGAGATAATTAAGCACATTCCTCAAGGCAGGCGCTTTTAATGAGTTGCCGGTGTGGCTGCAGCTCAAGCGATGTATTGATCTCCTCGAGCTTTCTCTTTGCCCGTAAATCAGCCTGTCTCCGTCGCCAGGGTGAGGGGAAGGCGGTCAAGTCGAGTCGTCTGAGCTGTCCTGAGGCCCACGCTGGCACAAGGGAAGCTGCGCTGCAAACCTTTCTCTGAGTGTGTCCGGTTTGTAGAAGGCATCATCAACATTTGTTGACACCTAATGTGGTAGTCTTGAGCTGCCACTGTCCTTTATATTGTACTCTGCTCTGATACACCTGATGGAGGTGGTGGAAGAGGTGGAGATGGAGGACAGGTTCATAGAAGTGCTTTTTTACTTGTTGTTGTGGGTTAGGCTGGCAGTAGCTGACGGAGAATTCTACGAGGAATGATTGATGGCAGCTGTTGTTGTGGATCCGGACTACCACTGTCCTTCATGTTGTGCACCAACCTGATTCACATAATCAGCTAATTGACAATAGGTTTATAGAGCAGATCCTAAAATTACATATTATAATTATATTATAATTTGTATTATTAATAGATGGTAGCTGTTAGTAAGACCATCATTTCTGAAATATTTATGAAATACATAATCCTTAACTAATTACTATGAGACTAACAAGTAAATTCTGTGCTTATGACATGAATACAGGCTATTTAACACTTTTAACTACTTTATAACTTGAGCTCTGTCTGCTGTATCTGTAATAATGCTTAGAAAAGAACAGAAAACTTGCAAACTCTGGCTTATAATCAAAGTCAATGGGTAGGTGCTGAAGTAAAGTATACAGTAAACACACAGCAGATAGATATTATGTTAAAAAGCATCAACAAGCCCATCTTGAAGTTGACTTGTGTGTGTTTGAGTGTGGAAAACAGTAAAATGGTTAGGACCGTGGTTAGAGACCACTGACCATGTGCTATGAGGATAGCCACTGTACAGTAGTTGTGCTTCGTCCACATAATAAACAATCTGTGCCAACCCACAATACAGCAAACAAAGGCTCTATCCTGGCTGAAATTCAGTTACATTCCTAGGCCAAATAAGGATTATGCCATGGAAGCTGTGTGTTGTCATTTCATGCATGCTTTCCAAACATGACTAAGCATTTCATATTTAATCTCAGCATAGTGCTCATCTGTGACGGTCAGCGGATGCCAGCTGTCATTTGTACATCCATTATTGACACTGCCTATATGGATGGACCCTCCTCTGTGATATAATATTCAGAAGCAGGCAGGGCGATCCCACCCTTTACTTTGGCACTAAGAGTGCAGTCAGCAGCTGCTGAACATGATGATTATATGGAGAGCATGTGGCAGGCGTGAGGATAAGAGAGACATGTAGGGCGAGCAGTGGCTTAACTTGGTCTCTTTTATAAGGCTCTTATTGAGTAGAGGGCCTGCATAGTGGGCATGCATTTAAACTTTTCATGCTAAATTATGGCAACAAGCCATCATTTTTAACCATGAGGACCCATAAGGACCCACACTTACATTCACTCATAATTGCATATTAGTTTTAAAGTACACACTTAGCAAATATGATTCTACCGAAGTACCAAAAATGTTGGCTTGTATCTACAGTTGAATGTTTTTTGATGTTCTATAGAACCATTTCACAAAAGGTTTTCTAAATATCCATAATCCACATTATCCATCATAGAGCTAACCATGCAAAGAACCATTTAAATATGCAAATGATTGTTTGAGAGATACATGTAAGCATTGCCTTTATGTAAGAACTGTTGAAGAGCTCTGTTTATAAGAGTGCAGACACTGAAAAGTTTATAGACCTGAATAATAAACCTTAAGAATAATAATACGCACGGAATTCAAGAGGTTACATATTTTCACTTTGCCAAAAAGCAATGCAACATGTTTATTGGCATCTGGTTTAAACAAATGTTTTATTCTTAATTCCATTGGCATGTAGAGATGTATTCCATAAGTTATATGTAAGAAAAGCCTTCATTGATAGTAGTCCCTTAGACTGACCAGTTTTTATTTACTTTCCAAACTCCCCTGAGACTGAAAATAATGAAAACGCACCTGATTCAGTTAATCAAGTCTTCAATGTATGAGTCAGGTGGATCTGATTAGGGCTGCAATAAAACTCTGCAGGATAATCACCAGGAGCAAAACAAATTAAGAAACAGTTAGTTATGCTATTGCTGCAGACATTTAGTCAAACCTCTTTAATGAATGTATTAGTAGAACTTCTTTACATGTTATTATAAGGTTCTTCATGCTTGCATATCTCATTTAGAGCACAGAATCTTTTACCTTAACCCTTTAAAATCCTCGCCAAAAAGAAGGAATTGAACTGCTGTTTTTGGGGGGGAGGTTGGGGTGGGGTGGGAACAGTAATAAAAACAGCCAATTTTTTTTTAAGACTACACATTTTTCTTTAACGTATACTTTAAACATGTAATGGTATGGAACTTTATGGTAAAATCAGAACATAAACTACAAATACATAAACATATAGCAATAGTGCTATAGCATGCTAATTTTTGGTAACTCATCTGTGTGGTGGTACAAAAACAATGTTTTTTCAACATTTGATCCAGTTTATTCTTTGTGGTATGGCTATGAAACATTGCTGGTTTGCATTCAGACAAGAAAATGTTGCATTTATAGTGACCTCTAGTGGATTTTTGTAGCCTAACACCTCTACCGATTGGTAGAGATGACACATTCACATTGTGTTAAGTTCAATGTCTTCTTCAAGAAGATACTTAAATGTGCTCTACCAAATGGTTGAGCAGAATCTTAAAGGGTTCAAACAGAATTCCCCTTTTAAAAATGTTGATAATTAAATACAGTGGTAACCCTACTTACGAGTTTAATCCGTGCAGGAGCTGAGCTCGTTAGCTGGTTTGCTCGTTAGCTGGATGCATTTTCCCCATAAGAATACGTGTAAAACTGATTAATCCGTGTCAGCCGGCCAATATACAGTATACTTTCATATGCTAAATAATGTGTTTATATGGGTTTTTAAAAAATAAACTAATGACAGGGAGACCGACGGTGCTCGTGTAGGCTGGCGGCTGCATGGTTACACTTATCATATGAAAAGTAAAAGTAAAATGTATCTAAGTTTCTTGTTCACTACCTTTTGCTACCTTAGCGTCGCTTTCAACAGGCACTTTTACTGGACAGCGGTCAAAGGTATTGACTGACCTCTTCTTCTACGGTAGCATCTAGGAGATGCTACGACCGCAGCGCCCCTAGTGGTTTGGCATAATTGAAGAAATGTACGCTACTCGTTAGCTGCAATATTACTCATTACCTGGAACAAAAATATTACGAGATCTCGACTCGTTACCTGGAATACTCGTTAGTAGGGATGCTCATAAGTAGAATTACCACTGTAGTTAAATTGTAAACAAAGTAATTCAGAGTAGGTTGATGTGAAATGCCCCATTTTAGAAAAAATTTCTAGAATAGTTCACAATGGTGATGTAAAGAACCAGCTATCAGAAGCATTTAAGGCCTCTTAAGGCTACATCACAAAGTTATTACTTTATCTTGTGGTTGTGAATATGTAACCTCATGCTTGGTACATTGTTTGACTTTAGCTTTTGTAAATATGTACCTGGCATAGAAGTTCCGAAATATATGAGTACATTTACAATATTTGTTTTATGTATATTATCTGAGAAGATGTGTGGGTTGACTGGTGATTTTGTATCGTAACTAAAATGTTTATATTTGAGTTATAGAAACCATTGCCCCTAGTTCACATCACCACAAATGTAAAGAAACCGGAGTTTTTGTAGAAATGTGGTTCTTCTATGTCATCGCTCCAAAGAATCTTTTTGGCACCTTTATTTTTAAGCCTCTCATTTTTTATACAACTGCATGCCCTCCACAGCCTTTTTGCTAGAACAATATTATGGAAATGGGTAACGAAATTCAGGCGGCCAGCTTCTTCTTCTGGTGACAGTAGATGACACTTTGTTCTCAGTAAGTGGAGCGAAGACAAATGCAAAGGCAGATGCAAGTGTACGGGCCGAAGAGCATCTGCTTCTTTTGAGCTTCGTAAGTGTGTGTGTGTGACTCTGTCTGTCTGTATGTGTGTGTGCGGAAGGAGGTAATAGCTTTTTCTTCATCGGTGCTCTTCTGTCTTCGTCAGTCTCGGAGCATGTGAGATGCACGTGTGTGTTTGTGTGTGTGTGTAGGTGAGCATTGGGACAGGTGAATATGATCAGACAGGTGAGAAATGGAGAGGCGCTGTGTGTGTGCCGTGGCTGCTGACTCCAGCAAGCTTTTGTTTGGTGTTTATTTCATAGGGAGGTGAAAAGGCTTCTTCCTCTGGGCTGAAGCTCACAGTGATATCTGTGTAACACTTGCTGTTCAGATAAATGACCTCACTCCACTTCAAGCCTCAGTCTTAAGCCATGGATATGTTACAGTTGAGTGGGTAACAGAATATATGTGTCAAAACGTTGGTACCAATATGCTAATATATTTAATATACTTGTGGTTGTCTCCGTGCCACCTAAGCAACTCTCTACCAAGGCATGGACCCTACCAGACCTCGGTGCTATCTGGGTCCAAGACTTAAGCAGATTGGAGGTGGATCTGCTGCAGTTCAGACTTGATGTTTCAGTACGTCCCACTGATGCTCAATCAGTTTGAGATCTGAAGAATTTGGATGCCACTGCTGGTAGATCCTGATTGGTTTCTTTGATGTTTCAGAGATGCTCCAGCTAGAGCTGGGCGATATGGGCAAAAAAATTATCACGATATTTTTTTCTTTATTGATCGATTGCGATAATTATCACGATATTACATTTCTGTTAATAAACTTCAGAGCAGAAAAGTGAGAGCAGACAGACGCGCATGCACAGCAGCGACAAGCACACAGTGTGACTTGTGCTGCTGTGTAAGATGGAGTTCTTGTCTCTCAGCTCTAGAGAGTGAGGTTGTTTGCTTGTTTCTCCGCTCACATCACAGCTGTTTATGCTCGTTTCTCTCGTGCTGCGTGATTAGGGTGTGACCGTTGGCAGCTCTGGTGAGGAGGATCTAAAGGGCAGCAGTATCGCACAACTCAGGACACTCTCTAAACTCAGTTCTCAAGAATACAAGCACACACTGAAACTCTCAGCTGCTCTCCTGTCTCCTGTCTCTCCCCAACTGTACGCATCTCTGTTTGTAAGCCCGCCTCCACAGTGCAGCCATTGGATGGGCGATGTTCCCACTGATGCACCAATCTTGGGAGATGGGTGGAGCCATTGCCGACAGGAGCACTAGAGCAGCAGACACGTGCAGGGCACATAACGGGCTGTGAAGCTGCTTAGATGTGAAATGGAAACGAATGTTAATGCTTATCGAATTCTATTGTCCTGGCTTATCATCGTCATCAAGGGAAAAATTATTGTGAAACAAATCAATATCGTTTTATCGCCCAGCACTAGCTCCAACCCATTCATAGGAAATCTGGATTTAACTTTTGTCATAGTCTTTCAGGTTTACACGATCAATTTCTCTCACATCTGACATGTCCACTATGAGAACAGACAATGTATGCCGTTCTTTTTTTGTGCGCACAGCAGAAAAAAAATAGTTTTTCCGTTTAATTCATGCTGTGTAAAAAGGGAAGTGCACTGCGTAGGCTAGAGGAGCGCTTTTACTCTACACTGAATAGAAGTTTGCTAAAGAGAGTTTAAAAAAGCTTTGCCTGAATGTCCCTTCTAGAAGCATCCACTGTGTCTGTAAAATTGTCCTCTATGTCACAGTGAACACTTTTTTGGCATCTTTAGCCCCTCCCCATAGGTAAAGGTACCATGTAGATGACACCATGTTTCTTTTTTGTCCTCATGTAGGGTGTTTTCACACTTCTGATTGGCACTCAAGGCCTGTTGTTTAGGGTAGGGGCTCATTAACATTGGTTTGCTTTCAAACACAAGAATCTGAACCGTGGATTGACTGCACATTTCCATACGTCATTGTTCTTGGGGCAGGTTCTCAAAATGGTAGGAAGAAGCTTCAGCCGTTTATTGCTCTTTATTACATTCCTTGGATACAAACACGCAAGCAGAGAGGAACAGCACTTTTGAAGTGCATGGCATCTAACAGCAGTCACATTACCACATGAACTAATCACACAACTCCACGCGTAGCACCAGGAGTAGATAGCTTCCTCACCTGCAGTTGGACTGCACCAGAGTTTGCTGGAAGTGAACCCTAGACCATCGATTTCAGAAGGACAGAGATTGGTGCTATGGACTGCTTCCGGGCTCGAAAACAACTTTCACACTTGACCAGACGTACCAAACCAGCGAAGCAAGCAGACTCAGGTCCAGAAAAAAGCTTTAGTGTGAAAATGCCCTTACTCTCTCCTTCCTTCTCTGTCACTCTCTCTTACGCTCCCATTTCCCCCTTACTCTGGCTTTCTCTCACCCCCACCGCTCTGCTACTCTCCCTCACTCACTCTGTATATCATACCTCTCTCTCTCTTCTGTCTCTCCCTCCTGCCCTCCTTCTCTCTCTCTCTCTCTCTCTCTCTCTCTCTCATTTTTTCTCTCTCTCCATCTCAGTCTCTCTCTCTCTCTCTCTCTCTCATTTTTTCTCTCTCTCCTTCTCAGTGTCTGTCTCGCTCTCTATCTCTATCTCTCTCTCTTTCCCTCTCCCTCTCCTTCTCTCTCTCATTTTTTCTCTCTCCTTCTCAGTCTCTCTCTCTCTCTCTCTCTTTCCCTCTCCCTCTCCTTCTCTCTCTCTAATTTTTTCTCTCTCTCCATCTCAGTCTCTCTCTCTCCCTCCTGCCCTCCTTCTCTCTTTCTCTCTTTTTCTCTCTCTCTCCTTCTCAGTCTCTGTCTCTGTCTCAGTCTCTCTCTCTCTCTCTCCCTCTCCTCTTCTCTCTCTCCCTACCTCCCTCCCTCCCTCCTCCTCCTCCTCTCTCTCCCTCCCTCCGTCTCTCTCTCTGTCTCTCCCTCCCTCCTCCTCT
>BRDA01002505.1:25585-53750 GCA_036984385.1 Crenuchus spilurus
TTTTTTCTCTCTCCTTCTCAGTCCTTCTCTCTCTCCATCTCAGTATATATCTCTCTCTCCCTCTCCCCTTCTCTCTCTCTCCCTCCCTACCTCCTCCTCTCTCTCCCTCTCTCTATCTCTCTCTCTCTCTCTGCTGGATGTCTGAGTCTCTCGCTCACCCTCGAGTGTGAGTGGAGCAGAGTGGAGCAGTGGAAGCACTGCTGTGATCGGGAAGGATTTCCCGTGATCAAAGGCCCTCTTTTGTTCTTCCAGGTGTTAGGGAAAGTTAAAACAGAAAGTAGGTGGAGGTATCAGCACTGAGACCTCTTCAAGGGAAATGGGGGAGGGGGTATTATTCGGCTTCAGTACTCACTGTCATCACCATGCTATACTCCAGTGATCCACATTTTTAGCAGTGGACACAACCTTCACCTCATTCTCAGTTGGTGGGTAAATATATGTATACATACTTTATCATAATCCATCACTGGATCAACCTGTTCTTTTGTAAAACTCTTCCATTATGACTATCCTCATGGCAGCTTGCTTTTTTTAAAACTATTGACTTAGTAGTTAAAAATCGCTGCAACCACAAATGTTTGATCATCATGTTTAGTGGTTAAAGTTTTGCACAGGAGATATGAAGATAGTGAAGCTAACGAGGCTATACTGAACAAAACATTTATATTTCTGATAAATTAGCCTCATTATAAAACTAAGGAAATATAATTTGCAAAGGTACTACAAGATCTCACAGATAAAGGTAAAATGAGATTTTTTGATGATTCATTCCTTTAAGCCCATCTAACTCTACATATTAAGTTATACTATACAAGTTAAGTTATATACATATTAACCACTGCTGACTTGAGAAGTTTCATTTTCCCAAATATAAAATTCAGTATGCAAAAATTCACAACTGATCTGAAACCTGTTTTGTAGGGTTAACGTCCATAAACATGTTTTCATAGATTTAATCAGATTTAATCTGACAGCAGTGACTCATGATTTAAGAAGTGGTAAAGTGGTTCATTTTACTTGGAATCATGTGAAATGAATGAACAAATACATGTACAGACTTTACTTTTTATGTCTTACATTTGCTTTTTTGCTCAGAAAACCAGTAGCCAATTACTTTTTGTGTTGGCCAAAGCTTAATAATTTAGCCCATAGTGTGCGTGCTAATCTCTGTGAAACTGCTGTGAAAAGACTTTGGAAAGTCTCTGTGGGTTTAGCAAGACATCAAAAGATTAGCTCAGGTATGAAAGGGAGATCTATACAAGTCTTACAAACATGGCTGGGTTTTCATATCGCCGTTTGAAGGACAAGGTCTTTCGTCTAGAGCCCCGAGCAGAGTCTATTTCTTTTCATGCCCCATAGCCATTTGCGCGTGGAGGGAGGCTTTGAGGCTTTTCATGAGCCATAGCCGTGTAAAGAGGCAAAACAAAAGCAACTGAGTGAAAGTGTGTATGATATTGGGTTCCATCCGCCGGAGGACGTGGCCTTGAGAAAAAAAAAGGCAGTTGAAAGAAGGACCTGCCTGCACTGGACCTGAAAGAGAGCAGTTTGTTGTGGTCTAGCACGTCCCTAGTCGCCGTTGTCTTCCGTTTCGCTGTTTTAATTTAGATTTCATGGGAAATTAGTCATCTTCTCTTGCAAATAATCTGCTCTTTTTTTGATTTCCCCAAATGTAACATGATCTTTCAGAAAAGGCAATACCTGCTGCAGGGGCTTACAACACGATTGGGCAATCAATCAAGTTTATTGACGAAGCTGGATGAAAGCGGGCGTGCGAGGGAAACAAATGTGCACGGCGACGGGCAGCCAGTGCTGGAGGCGGACGGCGGGTAGGGTCAGTAAATCAAACGGCCTGAAATAACAGCTGCAGGCTTCTCCTACGCCACAGATTACCTATAGAAATCTGTTAGCCTCTGCTATCGACTGTCACTGCCTCTATAGCGACTCGCCTTTCTCCCTCCAATGGATGCCAATGCACTGTTCAAAGGTTGGGCACATAAAAGCGGGAAGACAATTAAACTTTCTGCTCCAAAAAACCCAATATTGCTGTCGGCTAACGCAAGGCCCAAAGCCATTCAGAGCTGGATTGAAGAGATCATTAAGTGACAGTGTGACAAACAGTTCTAAATTCTTCCTCACACACTCTTGGATGGACGGATCCCAAGGAAAGCCGTATGTAAACAGTGACAGTCCTGCTTGAAAGCCTGGGGTTTTCATATCAGCGTGTTTCCCACAAACTCGATGAACCTGCCTAGTTTGAATAGTGCTGACTTTTTTTTTTCTCTCATTAAGATACAAAATACAGACTTTAAAAGAAAATCCACAATATTTCAAACCCATCTGTATGTGCAGCAGTCAGTTCACATAATCATTTCAATTAATTTCCCTAAAAAACAGCAATCCTGCTGACCTGAAACAGTTATAATACAAGTCAATGGGTGCAGGCTGGAATCAATGGCTTTTCTATTTAGCTGTATGAGGCAGCAGATAGAGATTAGGTTGGAAAATGCTGGAATATTCCTTTATTAAGTTGTAATGCAGTAATATAAGGTTGTGTTAAACATCACAGTGATACCTAATGCAAGAACACTGAGCTACAAAGCAACAGTATAGAAGATTTTTACACAGTTTTCATACTCCTGTGTTTTATAGAATTACAGAATTTGTTTTCTGCACCAGGTTAATTTAGTGTTGTAATTGTATATTACTTGTTTTAGTGCCGTGTGTCTATTCCTGGGGTTGCAGCATCTCTCTTTCTCTCTCTCTCACTTTCATAATGTCTTTCATTCTCCCTCTCTTTCTCTTTCTCTTTCTCTCTCCAAATGGCACGTGCGGGCAGGGTTTCGTAAGGCCATCTGCCCCTGCTAGATGGAATTTAACACCTGCAAATACAGTAAACAATCAATTAATCAGAAGCTGTGGACACGGTGCACCTGCCAGAGAGTGTGTCTGCACACACATTACACACGCCCACTCGTTTTTATTCTTATGACCAGGCACGTGATCAGACCTTCATACTCACATTTATATTTGAAGTTGAAATGCCATTACTCCTACACAGAGTCCTGACTGTCCATTACCGGCCTACTGTTTTTAATATTAGTGGTGCAACTTCATCAGGAGCATTTTGTAGTGCTGTTCAGTGTTCTTGGCTAATTATTATTTAACTGGCAAAGGATATGTGTTGTTTTCTCGCACGAGCAAACACTGTACAAGAAGACAACAGCAAAACAAAGAACAAAGAATGGAGGAAGTATGTAGCAGAGTAGAAAGTTAATTATAGCCACTTAATTAACTGCTTAGTGTCACTTTGCACATATGTACAATGAGAGATTCTTCTGGTGTTGGTGGATTAAAGAGACCATATGCTGCTTTCTTGCATTTTATTTCTTTCCCTGGCAGTTGTGTGGTTTTATGTACCACAAAAGCATTATTACATCACCATTTAGGCTTAGTTAAAGACACTTGTTATTGTTCTGGTGCCTTTAAGGCTGATATGTAAATGATCTTTGTTCTAAATGGCTGAGTTATGTTTTTGCTGTCAACATGGCACTGTACTCTACTTATGTCTGCGTAAAGTTCTGTCAACACCTCTTGCAGTATGCTGATTGGACGCAAAGTGGAGGTGCTCAGGCCTCGAGTGGCTCCGCAGGCTCAGCCGCTGACACTATGAGCAGAGGATTGTGAGTTCAAATCCCAGTCATGCTGTTTGCCATCAACAGCCAGGGCCCACAGAGAGCAAAATTGGCTGTGCTCTCTCTGAGTGGGTAGATGGCGCTCTGACTCTCCCTATCACTCACACATTGCAATGTCCACAGGCTCAGGCGTCTACTGATTGGTCCCTATGAAACTAGAGACCCTGCACTTTCCTCCGAGCGTGTTGGTTCCCCAGTGATGGTGTATCAAGCGGTAGTTTGAAAAGAGGTGGTGACTGTATCGCACGCAACGGAGGAGGCGTGTGCATGTCTTCACCCTCCTAGAGACAGTGCAGAGTGATGGGGAGAGCCACTAATGGGTTTGGTTAATTGGCGACTATCACACTGGAAAAAAGTAGAGGTGCTCTCTGTAGACAGGGCGGGTCCACAGCTTGAGAGGAAATTTAGATGTAGGCTAGCTTCACATGTGTAGTTGATAATTGTAAGTTTATTTCAAAGGCGACCTCTTCTTAGCTAGTTTCTGGTAACTACAAACTTGGGCTAACACCTGCTTCCACCTGTTTTGATGGATCACAATAGGTTTTCAGACTAGTAATGCTGTTCATGTTCAGAAGCAGTTAAATCTCACATTTCTTCCATGTTGGACAGAACTACCACCAGACACACCCATTCCTCTCCTATTGGACAAACTGAAACATTTGAACTTTTAACGACCCTGAGCATCTGTCGTAGCAGACTCCATTGTGAGCTCCATTCAGTGAAAATCTACATCTGTGCTGCACATCCCATTGAAAATAATGTTTGAAAGCACAGCTGAGAATTTTCGGTGTTCAGTGTGCAAGGAGCTTTACGTTGTATCTCATTCAATAAACAGTACAGGCTGTGCCATTGTTTGTAATATGAATAATTAGGGCTAAAAGTCTGAGTAGGTGGATATACTGTATGTAAATGTGTTGTTTTTTGTGACATCACAAGACTATATTTATTAGATTTTATATATGAATAGTATGAACTGTGCAGTGGATAGTACGCTGAAAAATAAAACATATATACCCTTTAACTCTTTGTAAGTGCTATGAGAACAAGAGAAAAAGGTGAAAACAGACTTCATCTTTTTTAACCGCTTTTATCAAATGCAATGACGCAGAAGATACTGATACTGAACTGCTTATTTTCTTATCAGAAATCCCTCCCTACCTATTTGGAGGAGGTCAGGAGTGTTCCACTGAGCATTCACAGCCAGAACTGTGTGAGTAGGAGGGGATTTAGCATGCTGCACCTTATCCCACGCTGCACAGCCAATGCACATGGAGCCAAGAAATAGAGCATACACTGCATTCATGACAACTGGGAACTCGGAATTGCCCAAATTGGAACTTTCTACTGTGCCACCTCAGGGTGTTCATACAGCCCCAAATGTCTGAGAATGGAAAAATGGATGCTCACAGTAAGCTAGCATTTCTTTGGCTCCTGTCAAATTTCAGCAATGAAAGGCTAAAAAAATAATATAAATAATTTTAAAAAGAGGATATAAACTGTGGGGGTTCTTGATGTGTTTGTCTTCTAGCACAGCAGGTCAAAGAACCCTTTACATGTTTAAACGTTCTTTTGCACATGAAAAAATTATTCTTTTTATGCCCCTCCCATACTAATTATGCTAGATTTGCCTCTCAAAAGATGGACAGGTATTCTATTTAATTGCATATATTATCATTATTATTATTATTATTATTATTATTATTATTATTGTTAATATTCATTCATTCATTCATTCATTATCACACCCGCTTAATCCTCATTAGGGTCGCGGTTAGACCCCCACCCCCTCACTCGGCGCAGGGCAGGGCATTACACTATTCAACCAAGCCCAGGACAGGGCGCCAGTCCATCGCTGGGTGACACACACACACACACAGACACACCTACGGACAATTTTTTTTTTTTTTTTTAAGAGTACCCAATTCACCTGACCTCCATGTTTTTGGATTGTGGGAGGAAACCGGAGACCCCGGAGGAAACCCACGCAGACACGGGGAGAACATGGAAACTCCGCTCAGATGGGGAATCGAACCCAAGACCTCAGCGCTGAGAGGCGAACGTGCCAACCACTAAGCCACCGTGCCCCCCTATTGTTAATATTATTATTATTATTATTATTATTATTAATAACTAACAATAATAATAATAATATTAAGCATAATAATTACTGAACACTGCAGAAGCTTCACTTAGACAAGAATGAAATTAGACAAAAATGCCAGTGATATTTCAGTTTAAAGGCAGGTACTAGGAGAAACTAGTAAGTACAGTCTTAAAAGAGAGGGTTATTCAAGGGTTCTTTAGTAAAGAAAATGGTTCTGTATAGACCTGTTAACACTCAAAGAGCCCAAAGGGTTTGTAATGATGAAGAATGTGCTCTGGGTGGTTCTATGTAGATGCCTTTTGAAACGGGTTCCTCTAATATTACTAGCTTGACATCGTAACTTCAGCAGAACCCTTTTAGGGGCTATATAGAAACCTTTTCAAAAAGGTTATACATAGATCCATCTACAACACTTTTCTCATCAGTCTGGAGAACCCTATCATCATGGAAAAAACCACTTTATCCACAAGAAGTGTTCTTTGAGTGTTCATGGTTCTATATAGAGCCATTTTCTTTGCTAAATAACCCTTGAAGAACTTTTTTAAACAGGGTATAAGCCAGTATTTTTTAAAAATTCAACTGAAAAAGTCAGACCCATTATGAAATCCAAAACTCTATCAAACTGCCAAAATGCAGATTACTTAAAAGATAAACACAGCCAGTCAGCTATTATACAGCTTTAAAAGCAGCTAGCTACACTGGCTGCACAATTCAGGAAAAATAACAAATCCCCACATACACAAAGTACATTAGATAACTACCTTTGTAGTAGAAAAACAGCAACATTTGCATCACTTTCCAGGCCAAATGCAAACCTCTACTTTTCTTCCAGCTTTCAGTAGCACATGTGTGTGGAGTAATAAATAAGTGCATGTGCAGTGCATGTGGGTGGGATGAAGTGGGTAGACAGCATGATAGACACATAGTTTATCCAGTCATTTTGTTTGGTCCGAGTGAAATAATTGAACAAGGTTTTAGCAATCTGGTGGCCTTTATCGAAAACATAAAATAAAATCTTTTTCTTTATATCAGAGCATTTGATTTGCTATGAGAATGTAAAGGGTATTTCAAGAAATATAACCAAAACTGTTTGCAAGACAAATCATCTACTCTGCCTTTAAGTCTCCTGCTGCTCAAGTAATCTCACACGTCTCCTCAAGCGTTTTAATACAGATATTTGCCAAGATAATTAGATGTTTTTAAAGACAGAAATTTCAATAGCAACTGAACCAAGACTAAGAGCCTTCTCAGTTTCATGTTGCGAGTGACTATTACAACGTTCATCTGTGCCAGAAGTACCTTGTCTCTTTTTTTCTCATGCCAGTTCTCCTGAGGAATTTAAGGGAATCTTCATTAAATCTCTTGAACTATCAAAAACAGTACATATGAGCAATAAAATCTTCATCTGGTTGCATCTCTCTGATGGAGAATGTTTGTTTGTATGTGGAGTCTTAAAATAAAAAAGGCCTTTCAAGGGTAATAGTCCTATTTGGAAGTTGAAACTTCTCATTTCTGACTCAATTTTGAATGCTACATTTCCTGTTTTGATAATACACTGTGCTCCCAGCATTTTCACACAAGGCTGTTTGGTTTACAAAGAAGACATGTTTTTTTTTAATCTTTTTCCTTCTCATAGAGGTCGGCTAAATTTAAAATGTATTCAAATGCCCAAAGGAAAGTTTTGCACGGTTAACCTTTCTGTCCATGAATTGTTGTGAATTGTATGTATGAGTAATTATTCCCATACTTCTGTGGTTATGTGGTTATGGTTAAATGTAGTCTGAAGAGCTTTTTTGTTGTCTGGTTTCAGAAAGTGGGATGGTGAAAGAGAGTGAAAGAGAAAGAGAGTGGAAAAGTAAAAGAAAAGCATTTCCTTAGTTAAGGTTAAAAAGAACTGTAATAGCAAGCTCACGGCAAAAGCCATTCACCTTCAGAAATAATCTAATCTAAACCAGATGATAAGAGATGCACCATTACAGTGATTACAGCTAGAACAGGCCCACAGGGTGCAAAACATTTCTGTGTAAATAATTGTTTGAAATTAGCATGAACATGAGTTGAGTTTGATAATTAATTAATTGCTAATGACTTGGTGCACTGTAGACCTAGCTAGGTTGGCTGCAAATTGTCTGTCTTTAGCTAGCATAACATGCTAGCATTCTAGTTACACATTCTTCCTATGATTAGCATTAGCATAATAAAACTCTTGGCTTGTGGAATGCTGTAGCAATGGTTCATTCGAGGAAAAGCTAGCCACCTAGCATACCAGAAATTGTGTGCTAGGTCAGTGTTAACCCTTGTGTATCTACACGTTGAGACAAAGAGATGTTTTGTATTGGGAAAGATGTGAAGGCAGCACCAGTGATCTTTTCTGCAGACCTGATGATATGCTGCCATTTCTGAATGCCATGCCACTGAACCAAGGACATTTGAGGCAGGTTGAACTTCTTCAGCTGACGCAAGAACTATATCCTCTGCTAGCCTTTCTTTGTGATGGACCTGATGTTGATGTTCCACTTTACATCACTAGTGATTATGCTTCCCAGGAGCTTCAAGGACTCCACAACCATCACAGTTTTGTTCTGAATGGTGAGTGTTGGCAGGAATGGAGAGTTTCCTGTGAACTCCAAAGCTAAGCTAAAGAAAAATCTGATCATGTTTAAGGTGATACAGCATGTTTTAATTACAAATCTCTTGGTGCTAGTTCACAAGCTAACATGGCGGCAACTCCCATTTGGAACGAAACCTCATGGGCAATGCTAAGTGATAGAACATGTGGGAGAGATGTGAGAAAAAAATTGTCAAGGGAAATGAATATTCCTCCCAACTGAACATTATGATGCTAATAAAAGAATCACTGACATTTATTAGCTAGTTCTATGTTTTAGGGGAATGAAAAACTTGAGCCAGCTACATATGAATGAGTGAGTGACAGGCATGCTTCATGAAGTGCAGCACACTAAACAAAATGAAGAGCACCCCTCAAGTAAGGGAAACCCACAAAGGCGTAGATAACTCCTGTGTGCAGTGTTGTGTTGACAGAACCCCCACATACCATCTGTCTCTCGCTTCCACATTACTGATCCATCAAGCACTACACACAAGGGCCCAACTGGAGGCTTTGTGTATTGATTAGGTGCTAAGGAGATGCTTTTTGTGACTCTAATATCATCAAGAAGCTCAGTTTGTCCCACATTTCTTCTGTCATTGGAGGAACATGTTTTAAATATACTCTCTACTGTGTTCTGTTTTCTTTCATGAACACTTCTCTGTTATGGCATTTGTTGCATTTACATCAAAGGTGATTTTTTTCCTGCAATCGTTTGTAGATTTAGTCACATTCTCACCATTGCTTTTTTCACTCTGTGGCGGAGACTCCACTGTTATTTCTTTAAAAGGCCCCCAATTACTGGTAATTCTGCTCTGTCGCTTGATTTGTTGTATTATTCTTCTCTTTTCAGTGTCTCAGCTGTGTCTGGGCTGCAAATAAGACGGCACTGTTGAATGAACTGAGAAAGATCTGAATGGACGGAACTGGTGCTTATGTGTGTAGCCACATGAAGTGGCTTTCATAAGTGATTAAGATTGGTCATGATTGGGCTCCAAACCCCCGACTAATCCAGTCGTCTTCCCAGCTCTGCTTTGCTTCGCGCCTCGTGGGTGATCTAATTCAGTCACTCAGAATTGAGCTAGTGACCTTCAGCTCAGCTCTCTTTTTTACTTACACTTGTGACATCCCAAGACTGTACATTGATGTCAGAAGTAGCTGCCCAGTGGAAATGTTAACACATTGGATAATACTTACAATCCATGTCACATGGTCTCCAGTGTGTTGTATATTTACTGCAGGGAAATTCAGTCATATCTCAAGCAGTTTAGGGAATTCTTGGTTGGTAAGATTTAAAAGGTTTTGCCTAAGTGAGATGTGGACTCCTCAGTCAGCCTACTGACTGTGTTTCATTACCGGAAGGTCACAATTGTACTGTAGGACTGTCATGAAATAAATGGAAGAATGAAATGAAACATTGCCATTAAAGAAATAGCTCACTCAAAAATCATATTGGCACAATTTTCCACCAGAAATGCTCAATCAGCCAAAACATATTCAATGTCCAACTCCTCCTTTTAAGTTTAGAACTGGAGTTACGAGGCTAACATGTCTAACAAATACACAGTAAATATGTCAGTGTTAAATCAACACTATTAGAGTTAAATTAACACTGAGGGTGTCAAAATGTAACACCCTCAGTGTTAATTTAACTCCAATAGTGTTGATTTAACACTGGCAGATTTGCTGTGTACAAGAACAAGTAGTCACCCATATACCCTAGTCATTTTTATAAAAATTAAACCTGTCAAAATGTCTCAAAACCAGCTCAAACCTAATCTAGATCTTAGTTAAGGTCTCACTTTTTGGTTAATTTTATTTTTGTGTATTGTGGTGTGTTTTAATCAACAGGACTGGGCTATTTAGATGATTTTTTGGGTTCTAGTGTTTATTAGCAATGTTAGCCTCAGAGCTCCATTTCTAAACAAAATAAGCTCAATTTGTACTTTAAATTTGTCATGGCTGATCGGCTATACCTCAGGTAAGGGTTGTAAATATGATATCTGGAGAAATATTCATTTAAAAGTTGTGCATGTTCAGAATTAGCCATCCTATTAAATATCCTACTTATGTATAATCAGCAGTTTACTGTGGATGATCTGTGTTGCTATTTAATAACATTATAGTAAGTACATGCCTTCTGCATGTGAATGTAATTGTAATACCAATTGTAATATGTTTGCAATTTGGAAATATTTCAAAGCGTAATAGCCTTTGGTATCTACAAAGTGTGAACATTGGGTAAAGAACAAAACAAAGCATTGTCTTAATGTGTTAGTGTTTATTATTATATTTGAACGATTTGCTGAAAGAATAAACAGGCAAAACCATTTATCAGGTGATTTAAGGTTACAGTCCCAGTGCTATGTACTTAATCTACTCCGTATCTTTATTGAGCTTATAGGTCATGACAGAGCAACTGTCATGCTACATTTAGGTCAAGGTTTACGAGTCAATGGATATGGTTTGGATTTTAGCTTTAGTACTGATCTACACAAAGTAGCAGCTCCCTCAGCATCTGTGAGGTCAGTATAAAAATGTTCTATTAGGTGTTAAATATTTCTGTAAATCCCATGCTGTGAATGAAATCCAGCTTAATGCTTTTGTGGAGCAGTACTAAAAATAATGCCATGTGGCCAGACGCTTGAACATTCAGTGCAGACTGACCTCACACATACACACACTAAACCCAGATAATCCAGGGGTCTGCGGTGACCTTTCACCATCTGTCGCACTTGGGTACCCCGATTCAGAAACTGCATGATTGCACAATCAGCTGTAGCAGGCACAATTCTGTCCAAACTCAAATGCTATCAAATGAATAAAGAACCTAAATAAAACGCCATATTCCGACAAGGCTGTGCCTATTACCTTACCACACAAAGCTACCTAGAAACCACACTCATCAAATCTTTGCTATAGAAAATGACTATTCTAAATTATTAATCTGTACATGTACACATCCCAGAGGGAAAAAAGGATCTTATCACCTCCCATGTAGTTTTTCTTAGACAACAATGATATCAGATGCATCCTTGTATATCCTGCTGCTCAGATATTTCTCCTGAGAAAGACTTAAGTAATCTCATATGTCTCCTCTTGAGTTTTAGCAGATATCTCAGTGAAGTCTCACACTGTGCTCAGATTTAGCTTATGTCTCCTGCTGCTCAAATTTTTCTCTGGAGGAAAAGACCTCAGTAAACTTACATGTGTCTCCTCGAGTTTTAAGCAAATCAAAGTTTATTTGTCACATACATAGTTATACACATACACAAAGTATTGACATTCATTACTCAGTTTGAAGTATAGATACTAGGGTTTAAAAAGACTTTTATAGAAGTTGAAGTATCAACTTAAGCTTTTTACTCAAGTAAAAGTGCAAAAGTTCTGGTTTTAAAACTACTTAAAGTATAAAAGTAAAAGTAATGTAAGGAAAACAAACGCCAAAACTTAGGCTGTGCCACAGGGGCATATATAGCACTTTTCCACCAAAATAACTCTGGTTCTTTAACTGGTGCCGTTCGGGCTTATGAGAACTTCGGTGCTTTTTAGTGAACCAGCCCGCGTTTCCACTAGTTGAACCAAAGATACGTCACGGTGTACGTCATCAACAAAGTGGAATTATAAACAAAGATATCGGAGCGCATCGACTACTTGCGAGCATTTGTGCTCTTGGTACAAATGTTTGTTTCACTTCATTCCCTCGTCCAGCTCCACTGCGCGATAGCTCCTTTTTAGAATCTCTGTAATCCTTTTTTAGCTTCTTTAGCTTATTTATCACTTGCTCTCTTGAACTAACAAAACCTGCCCGAGCTGAGCCACCAGCTCGCTGCAGAGTTTCTCCTTTCTAATACTCCCCTCAAGTTTCTCTTGAAACTCCGGAGAACACCAAATAGATGAGTTTCTTCAATGGACCACTGTACGCTACGAGTCACCTCAGTGCGCAGGCGCGTTTGGTTCGCACTGAAAAACCAAGTATTATTTGGTTCCCGCTGCGAACGAATGTTCCTGGTTCGGGGCGGTATTTTTGTTGGTGGAAATGCGCCGAACGGTTCAAAATTAGGTTTGTGAACCAGAACGGTGCCGGTTCCGTGTTGGTGGAAAAGTGCTAATAGTGCACTACCCCACCCCCCACCCCCCAATTTTTTTTTTCTAAAAGCCGTAATGACTATAATGTTATATTAAAATGGTAATGTTGACATTTTTTGGGATGTACTGGCTGCCTGTTTCAGCTGCTTATATGCTCCTTGAAAATGAAAATAATTTAGTCAATTCAAATATATTAGTGGACCATATATGTGTAGTACTGAGCTTACTTTAGAGTGACGAGACACGTGACGTGCAGGTGCGATGGATATGATGTTTTTTGAATGATGACAAACCGAAATGAAATGTGTAGAAATAACGAGGCTGTTTTTAAAATGTAAGGAGTAGAAAGCACTGATAATTGCATGAAAATGTAAGTGAGTAGAAGTAAAAAGTCATCCAAAAATAATTACTCCAGTAAAGTGGTCTTGGGTTCACGTCCCCATCTGGGTGGAGTTTCCAGGTTTTCCTTGTGTCTGCGTGAGGTTCCTCCAGGGACTCCGGTTTCCTCTCACAGTCCAAAAACACGGAGATCAGGTGAATTGGCTACTCTAAATGACCCTGGTGTGTGTGAATGAATGTGTGTATGCCCAGAAGTGGTTGGCACTCTGTCTTTGGTGATCTCCCGCTAGTTCTTGTTAGAGTCCTCCAGGTTAATGGTTGTTCCTGGTTGAGAGTACACTGTGCGCGATTGGATGCTGCTTCTCGCCGGTGTGTGTGGTTGAGTTCTAAGTGTTAAATGGAGTGTATTAATTGTAATTTGTCCTTGGGTTTGAGAAAGGTGCTATAAAAGTGTAACATTCATTCTGTCATTCATTCATTTCATATAAGAACAACAGAGTAAGTGAGAAGTAATAATAATAGATAGCTTATATAAAAAGTAAAGATAAGAGCAAGAATAGGAAAAGGTAAAAGCAGTTGCAAGGTATAGATGAAATGTTTTATATAAAGTGCGGAGTGCAAAATAATACTGTGCAATGTGATATAAAGTTTCATATTTAGCAAGAAAATAATACTAAACTTTACTAAAGACAGGGATTTTTCTATGACCTTAACCATTTCTTATGACCAAAGCATCTTCTCAGTTTTGATGCTATTAATAACTATTATCCTTTTTATCTGCACTCAGGTCTCTTTTTTGGATTGCTCCATAAATTGCTAATGGAGACTCTGTTTAGTCTGTTTAGAGCAACAAAAGAACATTGGTCTGAGAATTGATGTCCTGAACCTGACCAAATCCAACATTATGTCCTGTTTGATTTGGGCAATTATCAGTCTGTCCTAAGAATACACATGCATTAAGGGCAATTGAGTGTTCATAAACCAATGAACTACTGTAATTGAACGTGTTGATTTGGTTAAGTGTACTGAAGTCTTGTTCTCGCTGCAGGTCTCGATGAAGTTTAGCCTCTGCGGGACGTTGAAGCGTCTCAGTAATTGCCTGTTTATGAAGAGCTTAGCATTCCTTCACACATGCAGGCTCGCTTGCTGCTCTGGTTAATGAGCGCAGATAAGGGAAGCTGATGGGTCCGGCGAGGCCAGAGCCGGCAGATCTGCTCCAGCCGCGTGCTTCAGAATTCCAGCAGCTCCTCTGTGCCATTCCGGTCTCTGCCTGCTTCTGCTTTCAGCTCAAATGCCAGACGAGGCAGCAATCAAGAATTTGCCTCTCTGCCCTTTCTTCTGGCTTTGAGATGGAAAAGGCTGCCAGCGTGTAAAGAGGGGTGCTACTGTAGGCCTGACATGGCTAATCCAGCACGGATATGAAAGCGAGAGAAAGATTGGGAAAGAGCGATAGCGTTAGAAAGCACTTGCTGGGTGAGATAATGAACGAGCTAAGCAGTATTTTTTTCCTTTAGTTAAACGAAAAACATCAGCAACATCTTTGAAGATCCGGGTTTAATGGATGTCAACTGATCTTCAGCCGTGCGAGTATGACCCGTCTGTGTTTGGAAACCAATTTTTGAGGCAGTTTGAAAAGTTTATGTAAAGGCAATTAGGGAGTTTTGGTCTAGGATACATTACTGAAAGAGCTCTGAAATTGTGTATGTGTGTATATGAATGTGTGGGTTTGTATGAGAGACAGAGGAAGACATGCGAGAGTGTGCGAGGAAAAAGAGTTTTGTTTAAAGCATTTTCGGAGGTGTGGGCTTGAGCGTGTTGCACAGAGACAGCATATCATTAGCGGGAGACTAAATGATGATTTTTAGGCCCAGCTGATGATTGGATGGGGAAAGTCAGACAGAGTGAGCGGGTAATGAAGGCTTTCTCTGCCAGAGCCTTGGCCACATATCACAGAGCTAATGAGAAAGCATGTGTACCGCTCCCTATTCGCCGGAGCTTTTGATTGATCAGGCCACTGAAAGAGAAGGCCGAGCTGAACACTGTCTGTTTGTGTACGCATGGATGCTGCTGCTGCTGCTGCTGCTGTTACTGCCAGTTCTGCAGGCCAATATATTTGCATGAATCTCTCCCCTTCATTTGCAGATGCACAGCGTGTTTGTAACAACAGACGATCAGCTTTGAAATGAGAAAGAGGCTAGAGACTTCATCTCAACAACATGTGCAGACGTGGGCGAATGCATGTGCGTGTGCGTTTGTATGTGATGCCCTTTTGCCTCAGAGCTAGATTAATGTCCTATAGATTTGTTTATGTGGTTTCTAACTTCTTATCAGTACTTTTGTCTATACTTTAGAGTAGTGCTGGGCGATAAAACGATATCGATTTTTTTTCATGATCATTTTTCCCTCGACGACGATGATAAGCCGGGACAATAAAATTCGATAAGCATTAACATTTGTTTCCATTTCACATCTAAGCAGCTTGACAGTGAGTTCTGAAGTCTAATACTGCTGCTTGTTAGCTCCTCTTCACCAGCGCCGCCAAAATGCACTGTTGTGTTTAAGACAAGCGTGTGATTGTGGGAGAGCGTAGTGGGGCCTGGTGAGAGAGCGCGAAGTCGCTGTGTGCTCCTCTGTTTGTGTGAGAAGGAAGGGGGGGATCGCTGTGTGTGTGTGTATCAGCCCGAGTGCTACCATTAGCCTGTTAGCTTGGTTCTCTAGTCTGTTCTTATTTTGGAGTGGCTGCGGCCGACAGCAATCATTGTAAGTTTCAACAATAAAGCAATGACTGTAAAGGTCGTTCTCGTCCATCCTTTCAATGCATCCAGCCGGAGGCTACAATATTATGTTCTGGCAATAAACATTTTAATATTTAAATAGTAACATTTCATGTATTTAGTTTGATGTTTTTAGAAAGATGTTTAAAACTATGACAGTTAGAAAATTTAATTTTGTGAGAATTATAAAGACTGATCAATATAGAAAAATTTATTGTGATAAAATTTTTGGCCATATCGCCCAGCTCTACTTTAGAGAACAGACAGCACAGTCACGATATTAGAGATTGCTTATCTGAGCACAGTGTGAGGTTTTAGGTTTATAAGTACATACAATTGCAATATAGTTTACATGCAGACAGTTGCTTATTTTGTGCTGTTTAAACCCCTGACCACTAGATAGCAGTATAGTAATCTTCAGCCATTACACTCTTTCACTCCAATGTAGCAAAAGGTCATACCGTGTGTCTAAAATGAGATAAAAATCACAATATATGCCTTTGTTTACAGTATCTCAATATATTGAAATATATTGAATTGTAACCCCTGTGTCATGATGCACATACTGCCAGCTCCTTGCCAATACAGCCCTACTTCTAATGTTTAAATAACATTTATATGATGTTAGCCAAAGTTCTGGGAACATAGCCTGTTTTGGTATAAGCGTTAGCCTTGTAGCTTCAGGGCAAATCTAAAGAAGCAACCTCTGGACACAAATCAGCTATGTTTAATTGAAGGAAAAATTGCAATAATTTTCTGCAAATCTGTCAATTTCATAGAAGCGGTAGGATTTTGTTTCTGTAAAGGTATTTTAGGCATCAGTAAGCCAGCAACAGCTTACTCGAAGACAACCACACTTTCCTTTTTTACCTGTGCATGTTGTTGCTATTGCTGGTAAATCCCAGAATCTCAGCACAGAGCATCCCTCCTGCTTTTGCTGTATGAGAGATTAATGCTCTTTAGAAGACGTCAACAACCCAAATACATGCGCAGAAACTGGAGCATCTGCGCCGATTTTGGGGAAGACGTCTTGAGAGTGTGCAGCTGAATAAGCATCATTGCATGTGATTCTGGAAGGGTTCTATTGCTGTTGCTTTTATTTCTGACACGTGCACATTTATTGGACCCCAATTATTGAATATATTCATGCATTAATTCAAGACAATTTCAGGCTTTTTGGGTTTTGGAATGCATGCCCTGATCTAGACAGACTCTCTTGTCTGACAATAATCAGCACGTATTCAGGAGTTTCATCAAGTGCAGTTGATTGCTAGGGCATATGGAGTTTGTATACAAATGAGGCTGATGTTCCTTGTAGCTCTTTAACTTCAAAATATTTTAACAGCACTTGTATTGTTGAGAACTATAGAAAGAACAGCAGAACAAAAAGAAATTTTGTCACTTTCTGTACCTTAGATTGAAAAGACTGGTATCATTTTATAGAATTTTTTCTAAACACATGCAAAGGTAGCCATTGTTGGAGCCAATAACAAAGCTGAAAAACTACACAGTATAATCAAATTATGACCATTATTTTTGAACGAACTTGGCCAAGGACGTCATAGATGCCACACTAGTCATTGTAGTAGAGTGCAAAATGATCATCATGGTCAAAAAGATGCACTTTGACTGATGTCCAACAGGGCATGGCACTAGGATACGGGGTGAAGGGTGGTTTCACCTCAGAAACCACTAACTTTGTGGAATATTCTAGAGCAGCCATAGTGAAGGTCTACCGACAATGAACTTCTCATACATTGAGAGCCTCTCAGCAGTGTAATAGTGGTGTCCCATGGGCCAGTGATGCCAAAGGAGAACTGTGACGCCGGCAAGTGGTACAGAGCAAGCAATGCATCACAGCAGACCAGTTATCCTCCATAATGAACACAGGAGAACAAGTAAAGCATCGGAGATCACCATAGAGCAAGCACTACTACACCTGGGACTGCAAAGCAGATGCATGGTTAATGTGCCTGTGTTAACCAAGGTTCATTGTCAACATTGCTGTCAGTTTGCACGGGAGTACTGTAATTGAACACTGGAGAATTGGAAAAATGTTGAATCCAGGTTCATGCTGCATTAAGTGGACAGATGGTGGCATATACACCTCCAAGCACATGATAACTGCCTCAAAGATACAACTGCAGGTCAAATGAAGGTCCATGTCTGGGGGATGTTTCTTAGTATGATCTTGGACCACTAATACCACCAAATGAGTCTCTGAACACAAATAAATGACAAACCTAGCAGACCATGTGCACCTGTAACGGTTGATGTTCTTATCTGATGGTAATGGTACCTATCACAAGGATAATGCTCCACATCATCGCAGAAGGGTGGTGCTTAAGTGTTTTCAGGAGCAGGACAGTGGTATCCTCGCTTGCTTGTAACTTAGATCTCGGCTCCATCATAGAGCAAAAAAACTAACGAGCGACGGCTCGTATCTCAGAAAATTAATGTTAAATCAGTCATAAGTTCCACTGTGTTAAATGGAGACAGCCCAAGCATTTCAAATGATTTCATTTCATTTTCACACATACCAGTCTGTGATAAGCCATCCATTTACATGCCTCTAAGTTTCTTTTAAAAATTCTAAAGCATACATGAATGTGTTTTTTTCCTGCCCCATATGTTCCTATAGCAGGCAAAAGGTAGTTAGTTTGAAATTTAGCTGGTTTAATTCTGCATCTTTTGTGTTTTAAGTTTCTTCAGAAATAATTCAGAGCATATTCTTCAAGGACACTTGGCTAATTAAATTGATTCTCCTTTATATGAGTGGCTCACAGCATTAGACAGTAGTGTAATATGATTAGGTTTACTCATTTTATTTATAATCATTTTATTTTCTACATTTTCATTTTTACATTTTTGCTATCCTAAGCCTATCAATGCCTAAATACCATTTTGTCTGCAAAATGGCAATTCATGAGAGAGCGAAAGCAACAGTTGAACTATAAACAATACTTTTATTATGGTAAACAATGCTATCTTGACATGCACAATATGCTAAGTTCTTAGTCTATGAATCTAGACTTTATTTTAAAGATCTGACCATTTACAGTCCTGTTTGTAAGCAAACCAACATAGTTTTTTTCTTATGACTTACTTTATGTTCATGAATATATCTTTCCTTTTTCTACTGACTGTCCCTAGTAGATACATTACACAACAGAGCTGAAGGGCATGATCACTTTGGCCTGCACAGGATGGTGATTGCACGGTCATTTTGAATGCTGGCTTCCTTCCTATCCCTGCCTGTCCCAGGACTAACCAGCCTTATGGTCACCAGCCCAAATCTTTCACAACAAGGCTGCCCCGTCCCGCTCCAAGGCAACCGGCCAAGCTCTCTGGTACTCAGAGGCCTAAATCACATCCCTAAATGTGGCAGATTGCTTTTCGAAGAACGGACATCCAACTAATGCCCGAAGAGCGTTGGGGCTAAAAATAGGCCCCAGTGATTGGTCATTTGTTTTTAATGGCGAGACATAAAGGCTGCTTTCCCTTTGATATTTAATTGTGCATAATGAAAGCATTAGCACAGTAAATCAATACAGACTCGCAGAGGGAGCGAAAGTGAGAGGAGGAGATAACACCGCAACAGGCGAGGCATATGAGAGCGAGCGAGCAAGCGAGCAGCGAGAGACCGAATGAATAAAAAATGGATCAAGTGGAAAAGCTGTTAGTCACAGGCCGGCGCAATCAATCGGGCAGGCCGAGGATGAAGAATTCCCTCGCCACGGCAATAAACAGGACCCTCAATTAATTTCGGCTGAGCATGTGACTCAGCAGCTCGGGCCTAGTAATCGAGCCCGCATGTTCGAGCGAAAAAAACATCAGCACATAAACTGCAGATTATTCCTTTATCACTGAGCCTTATAGCCGGACTCACTAAACTATAGTGAGAGATGGCGAGAGAGACAGAGACAAAGAGACAGTGAGGGAGGCAGACAGGCAGACAATGATGGAACGAAAGGGAAGATGGATGGAAGCAACAACAAGCAAAGGGAAGAGAAATGGACGGAGAGCGAAATTGAGTCGAGATAGAGAACGGAAATTGTTTGTTGCTGGGCGAATGTTCAGCTGGGCAGATGATAAGGGTTAAATTATAGCTATCTGTTGCCACCGGTGCTGGCTGGCTGACTGGCTTGGCATCCTTTCTATTAACAGTCGGAACTCCCTTAAGAGAAATCAATGAAGCACAACTTTTCCAAACACCACATCACATATCATTACTGTCAGGACGCAGTGACCGTGGCATATACCGGCCCGTACAGTAGCCCACCACGGTGACGGACTAGCCGGAACAGACAGAGCTGCGGTCTAATGAGGGTCAGTGTTTTGCGTGTGGGAGATGTGAATAAAATGGAGCGAGGCAGGAGGCCAACGGGGAGGCCAGCGCAGTGAGCACATTTATCAGCCTCTCATCTACACACTGTACAGCAGGAAACAAGCCTGCCAGTGAGGGGCCACAGCATGTCATCAGAGACTTTACTTATGGTGGCTGGAGGGAAAGAGAGCAGAGAGATTTGAGGAAGTGAGTGAAGGAATGAATGAGAAAGTCAGCAAGGGAGTAAGTGAATTAGGGAGTGAGGGAATGATTAAGAATGAGTGAGGGAGAGAAAGTTAGGGCAAATGAGTAAATAATGAATGAGAGAGTAAGTTACGGAGTGAGTGAGTCAGTCCCTTGATTCCAGTTTTTTCGAGTTTACTTTCTCTTTGAATGTATATAATACAAAAATAACACGATTAGCACTTTGTTGGTTGTGATAACATTTTAAAGTGCACTTCAGGATATGAACTGCTCAAAGCATCCTGTTACGTAGACTTCTTCCCTCAAGCCAAACCTAGGGTTGAGCCTCTGTCAGTAACAGCTTCTCCTGCACTATTTAAGAATCGTAATGCCCTTCAAGATGGCGGGAGGCCAAGTGTTGGAGTGGCTTTCTTTCCTGAATTGCTGTGGGTGTTAAGGGAGTGTGTGAGTAGGCAGGAGTCAAAGAGAGAATGAGTGAGGCAGTAATGGAGTCACTGGGAGAGAGATTTAGGAAGTTAATGGAGGAATGATTGAAGGACAGAACAAGGGAGTGATGGAGTGTTGGTTGGAGTGAGTGAGGGAGTGAGATCGAGGAAGTGGTAGAGTCACTAAGTGGTTAATGAGGGAGTAAGGGAAAGAGTAAACGAGGGAATGTGTTCACGTTTGCTTAAATAAAGTCCTGAGCTTGGAAATGAGTAAGGAAGTAGGGGGTTTGGGAGTAAAACAGGGTGTGGGTTGACGTGAACTAGGGAGCTAGGCAGTGAGTGAGGGAGGAAACGTCTTGCAACAGCTGTTTGGCTGATGAAACAATGTATGCTATCAGTGAGCTGTGTTAGTGGTCAGTGAATGTAACGGACTTTAAATGGATCTTTCAACAGAGGCAGTTAAGTCGTGTCATGTCTGAGACTGCTGTAGCCATCGTTTAATTCACAGCTGAGCAGTTCTCAATTAATCAATCCATCAATCAGTTAGTGTATCAATCACCGAAGGTTATAATTCAATCTCTGTATTTCAGTAAACATTCACTCACACTGTAGTCTTGCATACTGTCCATTTCTGTGGCCTATTATGGGCACGCGATGCAGAACGCACAGGCTCCACTCAGTCACCCAACCGTACAGCTAGAACCTGAGTAGCTTGGCTTGGTAAATAAACATGTGGCACTTTTCTGAAGAGCAGTCATGAGACGAAGCGCAGCATCTCCCGCTCTGATCCATTACCTGTCCGGGGCGTTTCAGGCGGCGCTCATTACGCTAAATATCTTGCATTCACCTGTGCAATCAATTTGAATGAAATATCCAATAGATTGAGCAGTTTAAATTGCCCTTCCTCGAATTAAGAGCATCTCTTTTGGTGCTAAATAATTGAAAACCTGAAATGAGCATGGCGGAGGGGAGTCTTGCCGAGACTGGAGGCGCATACATCTCAACTATTGAATTCCCATTTAAATTCTCCCTCTTGCTCTCTTTCTTCTCGTCTCAGCGTTAACTTTTCGCAGGCAGTTAATTTCATTTGGAGCTGAAAGCTGCGATTTCTTCCTCCAGGGTATTAGTGGAGGAGAACAGAAGGGTTCATGTTCCTTATGAGCTCTCTGCCCCTGCAAAGAAGAAAAGAGAGAAGGAGCGAGAGAAAATCATGCTAGCTTTATAATATTGCATTTTTTTCTTGTTTGGTGTGTGCAGATTGCAGGGGTTGGAGTTGTGTGCTCGTACTCTCTCTCTGTTCCTGCTGTGGGGAAGGCTTGGCATTACATAATGCCAGTTATCTGTGGTGGGCTGGTGCATGTCTAAGCCCTTGTTAGAGCAATAGTTCAGCCAAAAATCAAATAGACACAATGCTTCCTGACAGAATTTTACTGACAAAATTGAATCAGCCAGTTATAAAGAAGCAGAGGTGTCGTTTTATTTGCACTGATTGTGATATACGTAGGTAGATCTTTTGGGCCTTTTTGAGCATCTAATTAGTCTTTTTCATTTCACAAATGCAGAAAGTTCCCAGTATACTTCTACTTTGGTTCCTCAGTCCCCTGCAGGTTTCCCTCCAAAACTGCATCTCCTTGTGTGCTGGTTGCCAGGCCTACGGTTACAGAGTCTATTGGACTGCATTGTGGTGCGTGCAAGCGTAAGGAAGTGGGGGCCCTGTCTGTTCCACTATGAACTCTTGATTAGGCTTTAGCCCCTCTGTTTCTTTTATGTTGCCGTCCACAACTCATCTGTCCAGCACCGTGACACTGATTTGAGCCCTTCTTGGCCTGCTTTGCTGACCCCAAACCTAGCACTCACTGCACGTGGGGGCGACCAATGTAACGGTATTTTGTTTTGTTTTATTTTTTTTTCTGTCTTGGAGGTCCCTGGCAGCCTTGGACTCAGTGTAGGAGTTCCTCCGCCCCCAGGGTGCAAGGGATTACCAGCAGGAAGTGGGTGGAAAAGGCCTGGCAAAAAGACCTGCATGCCCACACTCAGTATAATCACGTGTCAGCCCCTCCATAGTAGGAATGAATAGAGAAGGAAAGGAAACCATAACCCGGATCTGCTTCTTGACCGTAATTTCCTCAACTTATTTAGTCAAGATTCATACTGATTAAATTTCATACAAGGGAAGAAAAAACTCTTTTTTCTATACAAAAAAAAGAAGGAAGCTCATTTTCGTTGCGTGAAAGATTAATAGGCAACCAGTGAGCAGAAAGCATGGTGCATGTTCCCCATTGCTGCTGCTCATTCATGCATGTGTTTACGAGCACTTGTGCTTATCAAGCGCCGCGGTGCTAAGCATAACTTAAACAAGCGTAATTGGACTGTTATCAGTCAAATGAATCAATTACAGCTGACACTGGCACTGTGATTCGAGCGCACCCTCCGACTTAAAGAAGAGCGCATACATATATGCAGCACAAACTCCTTAACATAGCCTGATGTTTCCAAGAATGACGTTAGTTAGTGTTTTGAAGCTTGCAGTGCCCACATCCAGCCACCCACAATATCTCAAACAGAATTGAATTAATAGGGGAAAAAAGGACACATATTGTAGTCCTGTGTTGTAAGCACGCTCAGGCTCTGAGTAGCAGTCTCAGGGCGTGGGCGGTTTCTCTCTCTCCGTGTCTCTTTGATCGGAGTGGTGCGGTCTGAAGAGCAGAAGTGCTTTAATGAGCAAACCAAATCTCATTTATGCGGCTCAGTAGATCTCTCTGCATGCTGATCAACCCCCCCTCACACACCCCCTTCCCCCAACTCACTGTGAGGAACGGGAGGCCAAGGTCACTTTGAGGAACTGAGTTTGCTTCTAAAGGCTGATCCAGGGCCCTGCCCCCTGATCCGCATTGTCATTCTGTCCATTAGAGCCGAAGCAGGTTTGAGATCATCCGCCCAGATTAAGTTATCACCCACGGTCGCGTCACTATGTACATTTTGTAGTGGTGACCTGCTGCTTCACAATCTAAAATGTCATGCCTTTACAATTACAAATCTCTGTAGAGAGCCATTCATTTGAAATGGCAGAAAGTGCAGACACGTGATGATATCCGTCCTATATGGATGTTACAGTTAAGTGCATGCCGTCTTAAGGAGCTCACATAGATGATAACACTACTTGTTACATACATTTGCTTTCTTCTGGAATTATAATGCTAATTCTGTCATGAAACTTTGTGATGAACAGACCAGCAAAGAATTATGATTGTTGCTTATCCTGCATTTTAACGGATTAAGCATCAGCTATATTATGACACATAGATGCCTTTTAAGTACTTTATACACAGCTTGTGTCATTGAGGCCATTTTCGCTAGGCTGCTTGTCTGTAGTATGGAAAATTGAAACTCTAAAGTACACAGTAAATCTGCTAGTGTTAAATCAACACTATTAGAGTTAAATTAACACTGACGGTGTCAAAATTTAACACTCTCAGTGTTAATTTAACTCTAATAGTGTTGATTTAACACTGGCATATTTACTGTGTAGAAAATGAAAACATTTAATATCAATAGCAGTGTTTTGTCTGTGCTTGAACTACCCATGTTTTCATCAATATGTGGCCACTTACAAATTTGGACCTGTTTTCTGCCATTTGCCATGAAAGATATGTCATCAAGACTACAAACAAAATCAATTGTGTGGCTGTATTATTCATGAAAATACAGATATTAGATCAGTTAGTTCAGTTTCACCCAATACTCTGTATTAAAATTGGATAATATCAGGATAAATCTCAATCGTGACATCTGTGGTTTTGTGCGTATTGTAGTATTAACTAGAATGAAAGTGCTGCCTTAGTTTCCTCTCTAAATACAGCTTTCTCATTGCTGGCTCAGTACAGTGGAGTTTTGTGGCTAAATTTGATTGATAATTAGATATACATTATTGTGAAGACAATATGAAGTCTCTACCAAGATCAGTTTAACCAGACCATGTGATATCTCATCCAGAGCATGTGTTAGCAATCCATCACTATCACCAAGCCAAATATTGCAAAAATAGATGCAAAGGACCTGAGTAATAGATGCAAAGGCTAAGACGCTGACACTATGATCAGAGGATCACGAATTTGAATCCCGGTCATGCTGTTTGCCATCAACAGCTGAGGCCCAAGAGAACAAAAATTGGCAGTGCTCTCTCTGGATGGAAAGATGTTGCTCTATTTCCCTATTTTTAAGATTAAGATTAACCAATTTAGCCCATTTTTAGAATTTAGAAACACACACACACTAGTGAACACACTAGGCTGTGAGAATTTGTGCCTGAAGCGGTGGGCACCGGTGCCTGGGGAGCAGTTAGGGGGTTAGGTGTCTTGCTCAAGCACTTCAGTCATGTCCTGTCTGGGGATCGAACCAGCGACCTTCTGGTCACAAGACCAGATCCTTACCACTAGGCCATGGCTGCCCCCGGCTGCTATCACTCACACATTGCAATGTCTGCAGGCTAAGGCGTCTACTGATTGGTCCATTCAGAGCTGGGAATCCTGCACTTTCCTCTGAGCATGTTGGCTCCCCAGTGACTGTGTATCAGTGGTAGTTTGAAAAGAGGCGGTGGCTATATCACACGCAATGGAGGAGGCTTGTGCATGTCTTCATCATCCTAGAAACAGGGACAGTGCAAAAGTGATGGGGAGAGTCCTAATAGAGGGGATGGGCTAATTGGCTACTACTACATTGGGAAGGGAATAGAATTGGCAAAAACTTGAAATGAAATCAAATAAAAAATAGATGCAGAAGGATCTCTTGCTTACATGAGGTTTCCTTTGTGTGGATGTTATGAATGAGTCACACCCCACAACCTACATGTATGTATGAGATAATTTCTTGTATTTTCTGTTATATTCTTTGTATATCTACTGCAAAAAGAACAACATCTAAATAGACCTCACAGCATAAAGAACATCTCTGGATACAGTGTATCAAAAGGGGTTTGAAAAGCCGAATGCATTTATACTTACAGCTCGGCCTCAGCAAGATCTTGCTCCCTCTGTGCGATCTTGATAAGATTTAAATGCGTCTTTTTGATTGTTTACTCCTGCCCTGCAAAGTCCCGTGGTGTCCGGAATCGGAATAAGTTGCGTTTTAGCGGCAGGTGTAAATAGCATGTGAGCTTCTTGCAAGACTGGTAAAGTCAGCCGTGTGCGCAGCAGGTGCCAACCATGAGCTGACAGAGCTTAGCGGTGATGCAGTAAAAATAAGAAAGTGTTTTTGCTCTTGGGCTGTCAGATACATTTTTTTTTTTCATTTCCTCTTCGTAGCTTTGTAGCGCAGCGGAAAAGAGAGATGAAACAGCACTCTTGTTTTGGTAACTGGAGTAATTCGATTATGTATCATTTTCACACCCCTAGAAGCAATTGTCTCTAAAGACACACTGTGACTCACCGTCTTATGTACTATGTACACACAGACACACACGCACACAAGCATATTTATATATACATATTTCAGTCTCTCTTTTCTCGAATACTCTTCCTGACTGGAGCCCTATTAATCTAATGAGACACGAATGAGAAGCAGTGTCATCACCTCTCCTGCGCAGCCAGGTTAGCGTAAATCCGGACCAAATGAGTGCGGAGTCTGGCCGACGTGTTCCTCATTGCTGTCTCTGTGGCTGCGGCATGCATTGGGTTAGATTTAATCAAGGCCTCACTTCTCTCACACTCATGTGAGTCACGTCTGGCTAAATTGAGCCGAGCGTGACACCGAGGTAGCTACTGATGCTGCCGCTCTTTTGCTCGTTCAGGCCCACTGAGACTGCCCTCAACAGCTCAGATACGTGACTGCACTCCAACCAAAAGGTTACTTCTTCATAGCCTGGTGGTGCTTTACCCCTCCACTTTCTCAGCTAGTTAGAGCTGCTGGATCACCCAATGCCACTTAAACAAGACCCCTCTTCTTTGCTGTAGACTATAGAGGACATGCAACTGGGGTTTATGGTAGATGAAGCCCAGTTGGAGTAGGTTATACCACCTGCAACTGAATCCCCATACCTCACTGCAACTAGATCATTTCATTTGAGCCTCTACCCACACTGCACCTATTCCCATCTACCTGATGATGCTGGATGCCCCAAAGGTTAGTCCAAGCAACTACCTGATTGTAGCCATCACTCTGCTCCCTTGCTACAGCTGACCATTACTGTCCTCTAATTACAGTTGGACACCTTGCTCAGTGCAGCTGGCTCTTCCTTAGCTTTCATTGCAGTTGCCCCCCTGTCTCACTGCTGCTGCTTTTGCCAACCCACCTTCCTCAAAATAACAGCTGGTCTTACCTCTCTCATTGTCTTTGACTGTGAGGTGGAACAGTGGATGATTTATCATATTTTCTAATATAATCAGTTTGGCTTTACATACAACACAGATTTGAAACAGCTGTCGAAATATTCAGAAATGACCCAGTGTTCAACGGTACAAGTACAGGTACAGGGGTGAAAAAATGCCCCAAAAATAATGTGTTGTAAAGGTAATATCAATATGAATAACTTTGTAAATCTAATAAATTAATGAGCATGAGCATCACGGCCAAGATATTAATTCCATCAAAGCTATTTATTAGTTAGTATTCCATATATTTCACAAAATGTCTCATTTGTGTGCAAAAGCTGTATTATTTTTTTTACACTGACTCAACAATCCCAGTAATGAGCCAAATATTTTGTGACAATCCACATAAATCCCAGTTTGCTAGAAACACTATAAAATAAGTGTTTGTATTTGTATATTTTTCTTTTTTTCTTTCAATTTGATGTGTTTCAAGGTTTTTCCCTTCATCTTTTGATTTGTCTCTCTAACACCTACAAATGTCACACCAACACGTTTGCCAGTGAGTTGTACACAAAAAAATGTGGACACATTTCACTGCATAAATGGTCTCTATTATCAGCTCTTATTTGTGTCTTGCCTGCAATCTATCTTCTTATGTCTACAGGTATATGAACACAAATCCATATACTGATAACACATGTAAATACACATGGACTGAACAGTCTAATGTCTCTTAATTGTTCTTAATTTGCAATGCAGATAGTTCATGAAGATGCAAAATGCAAAAACACTGTATCATTAAATTATTTTGCTGTGAGTGGTCTTTAGCCCATCACAGATGGTCCAGATGTGTGCCTGCCAGGTGTTTTGATCAATCAAGGCAGCCATTTCATCCAACAAATGCAAAAAAAAAGAAAACATCAGGAGCCACCAATTTATTTTTAATAATTAGAGCTGACGCTATTAATTAAATTTGATTGATGATTGAGATTATAGACAGCAACAACACTAATGATACAAATTATATAGCACCTTACATACTGCAGCTAAATGTGCTAAATATGAAAAATACACACAAGGTTAATTAAATAAAAGATATATAAGATAATACAATCAAGCCATTAGTTTCATTCTCACTTTCTTTCAGTTAGCTGATGTTTGATAGGATTCTAACTAATCTGAATATATATATATATATACCCTCACTGAGCTCTTTATCCACATCAAAAATATCACAAAAAAATCATTATTGTTCATAATTACTTCAAAAATGTAAACGGTCATGTTTTATATTCATT
>BRDA01002505.1:63034-72924 GCA_036984385.1 Crenuchus spilurus
AGCCAAATGTCATTGCAGAAGCCATGAGGGCTGGAATCAGTGAACGCTTTTCATAAAGCCTTATTCATCTTTGTTAAAGAAAATGTCATAGGGCAAATTCACCCATTTTGATGTGAAATCGACACTTTTGGTGGATTTGTGTTGCTTTTACCAAACAAAATCTAGGTTCTCCAGTAGTACAGTTCCTCGTTAATATGAATTTGAGGTTTTGAAGAGAATTCGGCTGAACAAGATGGAAAATATTGTCTGTATGATGAGTGGACTTCACCAAAATGCAGTGCACTTAGGACATTTAAACACTCACACTGAATACTTGAGTCCATATCCAGGACCAATTTTGGGGGAGGGGCTCATTATCACTGGTTTGTTTTCAGACAGAGGAATTCCATCCAAGCTCTGGGTCTATCACAGTTCCATGCATCACTTTTATCCTTCTAGTTTGCAAAATGTTTACAGCTTAATATATTTTCATTGGGTACAAACACTCAATACCCATATAACAGCAGTCTTTGGATATGAACAGTCAATAAATCATGAGTCAATGAATCAATACTGCTGATTTTTTTTACTTTATCTTGACATTGATCCACTGTTTAAGTGAAGCATTTGATATAAAATCTATTATTTATATACTAAAACCATGTTTATGAGGTTTAATGAGCTTGAAAGCCTGCCATTTCTGTCTCTTCCACAGCTCCATTGTCCAGTCCTTTTATGCCATCTTGAAAAGGGCAGTGACATAAAGTATTGGGAACAGATCCACACATGCCAGACCGTGCCAGTATTCATTTGATTGAATTCACTTGACCAGTATTCAGGATGACCAGAGATCGGTTCTCTGGACTGCTTTTGAGCTTAAAAACAGCTTTCACACTTGACCAAACATGCCAAACACCCCAAAAGATAGGAAGTGTATCTAATTTAAAGTGTGTTCGTTTTTTATACTAGAACTACACCAGAATGACTTTAGAAATGGTGTGAATTTTTGGAATGTGGAATCAAATATTTTGGTGCTCTTGCTAAACCTGGTAACTATCTGCTGGAGTGAATGAAATGTCTTTAAGCAAACTGTACAGGACGAAGGCACTCCGGGATAGAAGCCGGACATTCTTTGTGTATCGCCAAGTCCAGACTCACATGGGAGATGGTAGCACTCTTCTCATTCTTGGATAGCATTGACAAGTGAAATTTTCTCAAATCAGGTCAAAATATCCAATATTACTCTAAGATGCTATGCTTATTCAATTATTGCTAGACATTGTTTTGAGTTTTGAGCAAGGCCAGACACTAGCACATACATTAAGCCCTGAAAAGGGCTGTTAATGGTGAAACATCATTGCTTTCTATGCATATCCAAGGCCCATTGCAGGCGTTCAGAAATCTCTGTGAATAATGCCGCATTCATTAGTATTTTTATTGAACTTGTCAGTGTTGCTGCTCAGTCTTGTTCTGAGCATATTCGCAATAGTTTGTATACACCGAATCAAGCTGAGGCAGCTCTTTGATTTGCAGAGGTATGCAAGTGCAAAAAAGCAAACTAGCAATGAAAGTGAAATGACAAATTCAGGCCTGGTCAGCATCTTTGCTGTATCTTGCATTTGGAATTGTTGGCATATGTGTAAGTTAGCATCTCTCTCTCACTTATTCACCTCTGTCTCTCACTCTCTTGTACCCATCACATCTCAGCATGATATTTATCATCCCTCCCGACTGCTTGTTAGGCAGAGGCTGCAGTGGAGATGTTGACCCGAGGTATGAGACGCATCATTGCCACACTGTAAATACACATGGATTATTCATCTATCACTTATTCTCCAGGGTCTCCTTTATATATGCACACGTTTTCATTATCTCTCCTCTCTGCATTCCGCCCTGGCACAAGGTCATTTATTATTGGGTTGTCCAACCCCGGGGTGCCGTGGAGGATGTCGGTTTGTGAATAATTTCTGACTGCGCTAAAGCCTTACTCACTTCTCTCTTTAAGACCTGACACTCTCTGTCCCGGGGACTGGCCCTGATGGATTGTTTTTATCATTATTTAGTCGCTTAGTGGACTCTCGCAGCTGGCTGCTCAATGTGCTTGGTTTTCTGGCAGGTTTTTTTCCTCTTTTTTCCTGTGCAATACTGTATATCAGGCCAACTGCCTCGCTCAAGGGCACTTAGGAGTCAGTCAGTTCCCCACACACAACCACGCTGCCTTCAGGTCGCAGTGCTGTCAGAAGCAAATGCTAACTAAAATAGATACACACTTAGCATGGTTCCAATTATGGAGACAACAGCCAACTGAGGCGGATGTTTTCTGTTACCAGGGAAAGAATCTGACATTATTAAACTCACTTGAAGGTAGCACTGTCATCATATCAATAATGCACAGCGTTCGTCAAGAGCTGGACAATAAAATGACCATGAAGATCAAACAGCAGTTTCAGTAGGAATAATCTGCATTACAACCTGCATTACCAGGATATTAAGAGGCGTGGTAGTAATGTTCAGCCTCATTCAATACATTTTTGGTCACTTTACTCCCCGCTCACTCACCGCTCAAAACGTTTTGTTCTCTCACCTCCTGCTCAGCTATCAGAGTTTTTTTGTTTCTCAAACTGTGCTCACGTCATATATATACATACAATGGTAACCCTACTTACGAGTTTAATCCGTGCAGGAGCCGAGCTCATTAGCTGGAATGCTCGTTAGCTGGATGCATTTTCCCCATAAGAATACATGTAAAACTGATTAATCCGTGTCAGCCGGTCAATATACAGTACACTTTAATATGCTTAGTAATGTGTTTATATGGGTTTTTTAAAACATAAACGTGACAACGATGACGCTCGTGTAGGCTGGCCGCTAATGAGAGGGACACTGACGGTGCTCATGTAGGCTGGCGGCTGAGAGGGAGAACGACGGTGCTCATGTAGGCTGGCGGCTAAGGAGGACAGGAGGACGGCGTACGTGTATGGCATGGTTACACTTATCATATGAAAAGTAAAAGTAAAATGTATCTAACTTTCTTGTTCACTACCTTTTGCTACCTTAGCGTCGCTTTCAACAGGCGCTTTTACTGACCTCGTCTTCTATGTTAGCATCTAGGAGATGCTACGACCGCAGCGCCCCTAGCGGTTTGGCATACTTGAAGAAATTTACTGAGTAATTAAATATAAAGGTACTCCTTACTTGGAATTTATTCGTTAACTGGAACAAAAATATTCAGAGATCTTGACTCGTTACCTGGAATACTCGCTAGTAGGGTTACCACTGTATATATATATATATATATATATATATATATGTGTGTGTGTGTGTGTTTGTAGATTGTCTCATTATTAATCGACTACTGTATTTCTTTTAACTTAAATAAAGCTTGTAGCATTTTAAATCTATTTAAAAGCATTTTGAATGGAAGATAGGTTTGTGTTTGCTGGGCTGTAGTCAGACACAATCATTTATCAACAGGGAAGCTACTTCCTACCTTTAGATTTTCTTATACACATGCGCACAAAATGTGATACATAGCATTTTAGATTCCACATTTTAGTGACTCTCTTTTGATAACGATAACTTCCCCACACTTCTGTTCACACCATTTTCACTGTCTTTGTGAAAACAGGCTACTTAGCAAACGTCATGCTTGTAAAACAATGTATCATGTAGTTACATTATGGGTTAGTATGACATGGAGCACTATGGTAGCGGTATTGAAAATCCTTGCTCCATCCAAAATCATGTCACTCTGCTTCCACTCCGCACCTGGTACTATTCTCAAACCACTACATCAGATAGTTTATATGTTATTTTAACATTTGGTAACACTTTTTAGTTTTTGGTCATACTGCCCAGTCCTGGTTCTGCTTCTTTTGCGGAGCCTGTCTCTTTGGGGCCAGTGTTTACTACTGATCTTTGAAGGTCCACTTAGAACCATTTCCTAAAGAACCATGTTCTTCTTCTTCCAATTATTTTTTGACATTCAGTCCATCAACCCAAGTGAGAGCTGAAGGATCTTCCTCCATGTGTGGCCTTGTTATGTTCTGAAGTTCAAATAGCTGAATATTGCACTTAGACAATTCTTCCTAAAGCCTCATCTGGCTTAATTCAGTAGTTTATAGTCATGTGGTTTGTGACCATGAAAACGCAGCCTGCTGTCCTGTACCCAGACTACTCTCATCCCTGATATAGAGCTCGAGCTCTTTCACAGAGTCACACATGGAGTCGTGTAGACTTGTTCTTACTGAGTGCTCATTGACAGAATTAAAGCCCTTGTGTGAAGTAAAGCCCTTTTGTGTGCTCACCTGATCATAACTGAGTCTGTTTTGTCTCTCTGTGATTGTCTCCAAGGGGCCCAAGGCCAATTCCCCATTGTCCAGAACGTGACAGTGACAGAGGGAGGGACGGCCAACATGACCTGTCGCGTGGATCATAATGACAACACCTCCCTCCAGTGGTCAAATCCAGCACAGCAGACCCTCTTCTTTGGGGACAAGAAAGGTGAGTGGGCAGAGCATGGCCTGGACATTGACCTAAGAGAGCCGAGTCAACCTTTAGAAGTCTCAGTTCTTGCTGATGAAAGCAACAGCTTGGCATAATTCAGTATGAATTGTTTCTGACTCATAGCTGACTGAAACATGCTGAGATCTTGTGTTGGAAGTAAGATTTCTAAAATGTCAACACCGTGTTTAAGTTTGTAGGTGTAAGAGGAGATGTTTTATTGTGATTTGAGTGATGATAAGTTATGTGTACAGCCTACAGGATGTTAAACAAAGAGTTGATCCTGCTTTTGTTGAAGTTACTGTTGAGTAAAGGCTTTCTACTAGATTTTGAAGCATTGCTGTTTGGATTTGATTGTATTCAGTGAGGTCAGGTTGTTGGATTGTCATCATCCTCAACTCCTCAACTCATCCCAGAAGTACTGGATAGTGCGCCATCATTCTACATATCCACTGTGCAGTGGTGCGGCTTTATACCTTTTCTCTACCTGAGCAACTTTGAGAGGGCTGTCCACGCCTTTATTACATCTCAACTAGACTATTGCAATAGCCTTTACTTCGGTGTTAGTTTAAAATGTTTTCGGCACCTGCAACTAGTTCAAAATGTGGCGGCGCGATTATTAAAAGTGTACTCCTAAATGAGATACATACATACATACACATTATACTTATATAGCGCCTTTCTAGACACCCAAGGACGCTTTACAATCAACACACTTCATATACACACTCCGGTGAGAAGCGGCAGCCAGTCGCGCACAGCGTACTCTCAGCCAGAAACAACCGTCCACCTGGAGGACTGCATCGAGCACTAGGGGGATCACCCAGGACAGAGTGCCAACCATATCTGGGCATACATACATACATACATTCATTCATACACACCAGGGTAATTTTTTTAGAGTATCCAATCCACCTGATCTCCATGTTTTTGGACTGTGGGAGGAAACCGGAGTCCCCGGAGGAAACCCACACAGACACGGGGAGAACATGGAAACTCCGCTCAGATGCGGACTCGAACTCACATCTCACCAGTCTTAGCTTCTTTACATTGGTTACCTATTCACTATCGGGTTGATTTTAAGGTTTTACTTTTTGTTTTTAAGATTCTTCATGGTCTACCATTGCCTTACCTTTCCAATCTGGTACGCTTGTATGTCCCTGGGAGATCGCTGAGATCTGCAGACCGCCTACTTCTTAATGTTCCTAAATCTAGGCTAAGACAGAGGGGACATTGCCTTTGCAATAGTTGCCCTGAAATTGCGGAAAAATCTCCCTTTTTCAATTACGTCGGCACCTACACTGGATAATTTTAAACCTCAACTAAAAACTTTATTTGCATTGGCATTTGAAACAAATTGAGATCATAGTACCAAGGAAGCAGATATTTCTCTTTTATTGTTCTTTGCTTTTTACTTTCCCTTTTCTTTTTATCTATTTTATTTGTTTTTATCTATTTTATTTGTTTTTATCTATTTTCTTACCCATCTATTTTATTTGTCTTAATTTTCTGGTAGTTTTATGCTCTAAAATGTGCAGCACTTTGGTCAACGATGGTGCTATATAAATAAATTTTGCCTTGTCTTGCCTTGCCTTACCCCTCTAGCCCATGCCTGTCAATTGATATGGTGCCAATAGGTTAAGGTGTATCTGCTTCAGAGTCCCATTGTATGGGTAGTACTTTTCTACGGGGACTAGACAACGTGTATGTGTGCATTTGCACATCGGTGAACAAAAACAGGTGCTAAGTCAAGAGATGAGGCTGACAAAACAAGGTCCAGCCACTGTTGGTAGCTTTCTAAAACTGAAATTTTATCCCAACTTGGTGAAAAGAGTGTAAATCAAAATCAGCTCTGCACAGCTGGTTGGTAGACTTCAGAAACTTTTTCCCTTTTTTGAAAGTTACCCATTTTTGGAAGCTGCCGTCAGCATGTGGATACTATTTTGATTCCCATAATTAGCTGAGCAGCCAGACTCAGAGATATAAGCTGAGCTTTGGTTTATGCATTGGAGTCAGTTGTGTATCTAGAGAATGATGCTGTAACCCCACATCTGTGTGCACAATGCATATAATGTGTGAATTGGTTTTGCATCCACACCATGGCCAAATGCTGGAAAATTGATTTTTGTTCAAGTCTAATGATGTTGACTGATTTCTGTATGTCAAGGCAGAATAAAATATCTGAGCATGCTGCATCAAACCAGCACACCCACGTCAGTGTACACAAGAACACACAGGGCAATTCACATAGTACTCTGTCTCTATGTCTCTCAGCCCTCCCCCCTTATCTCTTTTCTCCCTCCTTCTCTTACTTATTCCTCTGCTTTGCTTTCTCTCTCTAAGTGTCAGCCACACCACAAACTGGGCCAGTGGCATGATTTATGTTGGGCAGTGCTAACAGATTACATTTGATAAATGAGCTAGGATAGCATCCTCACCCTATTTCTCCAGACAGAGTCTGCTACCTTTAAAACATCTACAAGTCTGAGATTGGATTGTTGCATTTAGAACATGTGCAGCTTTTAGTTCAGATCACTGCCTTAGAACATCTACAGGTTAGATCAGATCAGTATTTGAGATGGGCTACAGGTTTTAAATTGCATCTCTGTAGTGTCTGATCAAATCGCCATTATGTTTACTAGATTAAATTACTGTATTTAGGTATCTACAGATCAGATTGCTGTTTAAAAGCATAGAGAGGCTTCAGATTTGATGAAGACAGAGATGAAATGCTAGTACATGATCTATTATCCATTTCTTCCGTGGAATTGGTATATACTAAAAGTCATTTATCTTACAGTATGTCATGAATCTGAAGTATATATTAATTTGGTGTTTTCTATCCATCTTTCTCCATTCTTATATACTCAGGCTGAATTCTGTATTGGTATACATATCTGATTGCTTTATAGATATGTACTAAATGTGATTCCTCCTTTACTATGTACTAAAGTGGATTTATTTACTCAAATGTACTAAGTCCAGTTTATGTGTTGGCATGTACCACATCTCATTTCTTTGACTATGTATACTAAATCTGATTTCTCTATCAGTGTCACTAAATCAGATTGTGCCTTTGGCATGTACCAAATATGATTTTGCTACTGATATGTACTAAATCTAATTTCCATAATCAGGTTTCTCTATCAGTATGTATTAAATCTGATTACTCTCTTGTTAAGTACTAAATATGATTACTCTCTTGTTAAGTACTAAGTCTGATTACTCTCTTGTTAAGTACTAAATCTGATTATTCTCTTGGTGTGTACTAAATCTGATTACTGTCTTGTTAAGTATTAAGTCTGATTACTCTCTTGTTAAGTACTAAATTTGATTACTCTCTTGGTGTGTAGTAAATCTGATTACTCTCTTAAGTACTAAATATGATCACTCTCGTGTTATGTACTAAATCTGATTACTCTCTTGTTAAGTACTAAATCTGATTACTCCCTTGTTAAGTACTAAATCTGATTACTCTCTTAAGTACTAAATATGATCACTCTCTTGTTATGTACTAAATCTGATTACTCTCTTGTTAAGTACTAAATCTGATTACTCTCTTGTTAAGTACTAAATAAGATTACTCTCTTGTTATGTACTAAATCTGATTACTCTCTTATTAATTACTAAATATGATTATTCTCTTGTTAAGTACTAAATCTGATTACTCTCTTGTTAAGTACTAAATCTGATTACTCTCTTGTTAAGTACTAAATCTGATTACTCTTTTGTTAAGTACTAAATCTGATTACTCTCTTGTTAAGTACTAAATCTGATTACTCTCTTGGTGTGTGCTAAGTCTGATTACTCACTTGTTAAGTACTAAATCTGATTACTCTCTTGTTAAGTACTAAATCTGATTACTCTCTTGTTAAGTACTAAATCTGATTACTCTCTTGGTGTGTGCTAAGTCTGTTTACTCTCTTGTTAAGTACTAAATATGATTACTCTCTTGTTAAGTACTATATCTGATTACTCTTTTGTTAAGTACTAAATCTGATTACTCACTTGGTGTGTACTAAATCTGATTACTCTCTTGTTAAGTAACAAAATCTCATTACTCTCTTGTTAAGTACTAAATCTGATTACTCTCTTGGTGTGTGCTGTCTGTTTACTCTCTTGTTAAGTACTAAATATGATTACTCTCTTGTTAAGTACTATATCTGATTACTCTTTTGTTAAGTACTAAATCTGATTACTCACTTGGTGTGTACTAAATCTGATTACTCTCTTGTTAAGTACCAAAATCTGATTACTCTCTTGTTAAGTACTAAACCTGATTTCTCTCTTGGTGTTTACTAAACCTAATTACTCTCTTGGTGTTTACTAAATCTGATTACTCTCTTGGTGTGTACTAAACCTGATTACTTTCTTGGTGTGTACTAAGTCTGATTACTCTTGATATTCAGTAAATATCAAAGCAGTAAATCTGATTTGTTGGTACATTCTAAATCTTATTTATAAGTGACCAAGTATTGATCTGTTCAGAGGTCGATAAATCATCATCATTATTTGAAATAGGTTCATGGTTGACTGGTAAGGTCTGTTACTTATGAATAGTTCATATATGCTCAGTAGGGTTTGCATAGTCACTGTCTTTATTTAGAGGACCGAGGGAGTGCTTTTTTTCTCTCAGTGTGAAACAGATATCAGCATCACTGGCTCCTGGATGCTTCAGTTTACTTTATCCAGTCTGAGCCTTGTAGTTTTGAAGGTCTTTTGCTTATTGAACTCTTCACCCTCACCTGCAGCTTTTTCTAAAGCAGTCTTTAACTCATTTGTGAACCTCCACACTCTGCACCAAGCTGCTAATATTTGCCCTGTAATTACACTTTACCAGTGTGAGGTGCATGGTTGATCACCACTGAGTAAAGTGTGTGTTTGTGTGTGTGTGTAAGGGCTACCCAATATGATTTAATTATTACCTTCATAACACTGGTATTACATTTGCATTGCAGAGGAGCCCCTTAATCAGTCAGGGAAGGTTTTATTATGTTTGAATGAATAAAGACATTCACAGGACCAAACAAACATAAGTAAAAAACTTACACAGGAGAACCCTTAACTTCATCATATGGAGGGTTTGCTAATGTGTTTTAAATACAGTATATTAGAAGGTATATTACATATATTATACGAAGGTATATACGTATATTACAAGACTGAGGTGCAACTGGGTGGAGTTTCCGTGTTCTCCCTGTGTCTGCCTGGGTTTCCTCGGGGTCTATGGTGTCCTCCCAAAAACATGGAGGTCAGGTGAATTGGGTGCTCTAAAGTGGCGTAGTGTGTGTGCCCAGTGATGGATTGATAATGATGGATAAGATAGTTTAATGCCCTGCCCAGTGCCCGGTCAAAGGGTAGAGGATTCACCATGACCCCCACTAGGATTAAGCAGATAAGATTTTTTT
>BRDA01002505.1:73024-102305 GCA_036984385.1 Crenuchus spilurus
GCATCACGTAGTGACCTGACCACTATCCTGCAAGAAGAATGGCTTAAAATCCCTCTGACCACTGTGCAGGACTTGTATAAGTCATTCCCAAGACACATTGAAGCTGTATTGGCCACAAAATGGCCCTACACCATACTAATAAATTATTGTGGTATAAAACCAGGTGTTTCAGTTTCATTGTCTAACCCCTGTATATATATATAGTATATTGAAAGATTAGCCCATTTAAAGGACTAGAGCACAGACTGGAGGTTTGACACTCTATAAAGCCATGGCCTTTTGCACAGACTAAAGGGAGTTACTCATGCAGTTAACCTGGATCTTCTGTCTGACCTCTCCTGACCCACATTACACTGACCCGATTAAAACACTGCTCAGTTTCCAGAACAGAAAAACATCCACAAGCCCCCTCCTCCATTTCTGACACATTCACAAGAGAAAGCCTGACCTTCAAAGCGACAGGGTCCAGAGAGACTAGAGAGAGAGACAGAGAAGAAGAATGAGAGAGCGCTAGTGTTTACTAGCAGCAGCCACCAAAGTCTCACAGTCTGAGGCCTAATAACACAGCAAAGCTGGCTACACATGTACCTGCATGTTTTTTTTTTTTTCCTAGAGCTGTCCTCTGTCTTGCCCAGTATGCAATAATATGTTCCTGTGGCCATGACAGTCTTGTTAAAGGTGCACCTTGTGAAAGTTCTTCTAAGAAAAAGGCATCGCTTCTACAGGTTAGGGTCCAAAAGATTACTGGTTTGATCTCCTGATCTGGAAAAAATCATAGCTGAAGTGCGCTTGACCTTCAACTGCTCCCCGGGCACTCCAGCAGATGGCTGCCTAATGCTCTGTGTATGTGTGTACTCACTGCCGTCTAGTGTGTGTGTTGTGTGTGTGTTTTAAGTGCAGATCAGAATTTACCTTTAGGGATCAATAAAAATAAACAAATTACTCAGGTGCACATCATACACTGATGTTCAGCAACTAGTTTTGATGGGTTTATTCATGCGTTTATGTGACCTTTTGCTATGCTATGCAAATTACATAATTAAGTAGTACTTCAGCAATACAACAAAAAAAATCCATTTTTAAAATCATGTTCTAGGCCTCACAGCATAAAAAGTCATTTTGAGCATCATATGTTTGGGCAAATTATATTTTTGCATCCATAAAAATAAAGCAAGGTGGGAAGGGTGAGATGCTGGCAAGAAAGCCACACAATGCAGCAGGACCTGCCACCAAGTAGACAATAAGGAACCTTTCACCTGCTTTTTGTTGTAAATAGTTGTGTATTTCTTCATTTTATAATGTTTACCATTATATGTTCACATTTACAACCTGTGTTAAATTTTAAATCTTTAAAATACTTCACTGAGCATATTTATGCTTCATAATATTAAAAATGCATATATTTTTGCGAAACTGTTTTATTTATATTTTATACATTTAAAAGTGAACATAATTGTCAGGTCATATAGGTAATGTTATGCTGAAAAAATATACCAGCATGGTAAACATGTTTAATGTGGTATATAAAAGCAAAAATCCCAAGTATTCAAAAATAAAACCATAAAAACAAGACTTCTGTGGACAGCAGTGAAGAATGTGTAGGAAGCTGCTTCTTTAGAACATTTTATAAACTTTACAAAACTAGGACAATGTAGTGTGAAGCGAGCCTCAAGGCTATAGGAGGACCTATGAAATACTAATAAACTCACATTTTAGTATTTCCAATGGATGTATGAATCATATTTTGGCGTGAATCTGTGATCAGTAGAAAACAATTCTTTTTGACTGCCAGTGTATATTAAATACAAAGAATTCCAGTTATGATATATGCAATGCGCCCACACATTGCTGTGTTTCGCAACCACACACCTGCTGTGGGCAGGCGTTGATGCTTTTGTTGATTTGGGTTGTTTTGACACTCTTCCCACATATATTTATCTTGCAATTTTTTATACTTACTGTATGGCTGGATGTGGATTATTGGGGAATAAAATACCCACAATCTGTTACCCAGTTGACTTATCATTTTAATCAATAATCGGTCTACATACCTGAGATTGTAGGAAATGATGGATTGGGTCACGACACTATAAACTACTGAATCATACATCAGTCAGTAGCTTGTGTTTTGTTTTTTTGTTATGGCTGGTAAAGTTTATGGGACAGGCTGTTTTATGAAAAAAGGTTCAATAATTTATGAATTATTTATTGCATTTCTGTGAAATATTGGTTATGGGTGGAGGGCATGTTTGGTATTTATTGCATGTATTAGAGGTATTTTTATGTGCAATGAATGGGAATTGTTTAAAGCCTGTGTACATTTCACAGGCGCTGTTGACTGGGACTGCTGTGTGATTAAGTGTTAGCTCTGTCTTTCTTTCTCTCTTTCTTCTCTCCCTTCTTTTTTTTTCTCCTGTCCTTCTTCACAGCCTGTCTTTTATGCCTCTCTGTGTATTGTGCTGCTTATTAAGAAACAATTCCTCTCACACATTGGGTTCAGGCTCACTGAGTGGCAGGCCATTTCTCCTTCACTGCTGTGCATGGCTAAAATGTTCTGTTTAACCTCATTCTTCTAAACATTTGCATACTAAAACAGTTTCTATGACTTGTAATAGTAGTATAACCCTTTTGAGGCTTTGACACTATATTATTTCATTCTGACCATCAAAACCTTGAGTTCAGTCTACCATAATGGACCAGTTTGTGATTGTGTTCATACTTAGAAGCTGTTTTAACATCGGACAAGCTTTACCGAAAACCACCACCTCCTTGCCAGCTCTACTAACCATACAGGTGCACTTTGTAGTTCTACAATTACAGACTGTAGTCTGTCTGTTTCTCTGTGTACTTTGTTAACCTCCTCTCACCTGTTCATCAATGATCAGGACCACCACAGGAGGTATTATTTTGGTGGTGGATCATTCTCAGAACTGCAGCGTTGATGTGGTGGTGGCGTGTTTTGGGTGTGTTGGGCTGGTACAAGTGGATGAGACACAGCAGAGCTGCTGGAGCTTTTAAACATTATGTTAGCTGAAAGTCCACTCTATTAGACGCACCTACCTTGTTGGTCACCTTTTAGGTGTAACTTCAGAGACACTAGCTCATCTGTTGCTGTAAAATTTGTGTGGGTCCTCTAGTTCTTCATTGGTGGTCAGATTATGGTGTTGACTGGGTATTTTTGGTTGGTGTACAATTTTCACTCCAGCAGTGACATCGAGGTGTTTAACAACAGCTCTGCTGTATCTGATTCACTCTAACACACACTAATACACCACCGCCGCATCAGTGTCACTGCAATGCTGAGAATGATCCATCATTCAAATACTATCTACAGATTGTAATTCTAGAACTACAAAGTGCACCTATATAGTCAGTGGAGCTGATAAAATAAACAATGAGTGTAGATACAAGGATTTAATATTATGACTGACTGTATAACATTTACTCTTAGAAAATTATTTGTTCACTTGACCTATAAAGGTATCACTCAGTTTCACTAGGCTTGAAATTTGAATAAGTTGCTTTGGCAGAACACATTTGTAAGTGGTACTTTTCCAGAGATTATTCTAAAATGAGCAAGAAGAAAAATGTAAAATTAATATAATATCTAAATTTCTTTCATTTTCACTACAACCTTGAATAATATACTTTATTTTCTATTTTGTAACATTCAAATCTACATTGTAAAAGTAATTAATATGCAAAAATTGAACAAAACTACTAGATCACTTCACATATTGTGAAAAGGTTTGTGTTAAATTTTCAGATTGTATGGTTATTACACATCTGAACATAAAGTGACTTATTTCAAGCCTTTTTTGTTTATTTGTTTTAATAGCACATGAACATCTGACATCCAGAATCTTAAATTATTAAAATATTTAATTTCTAGTTTAGGAAAATTGTTATCATTAATATCAACATTAAAATAAAAAGGCTTTAAATATGTCTTACTTAAGTTATGAACACAAATGAACTTTTTCTTAATATTCACATTTTTGGAGATGCGCTCATACGATTTATTTTTGAATGTTAGTTCAATTGTAACAAAAACACTGAACGAACCGTTCAAGAACCCATTTTTAAACAGAGCACCAAGGAGCAGCTAGCTTACCATAATATACTGTTCTTCTGTGTTTATAACAGAGAAAACAACCTCATCACTATTCTTTATAGTTCCTGCTGTAAATGCTTTCACTATAGCACAAATCTGATACTGATGTTTCAGTGGAACCACTTTAAGCTTTGGATGGATTTTTATCCGCCCTTATTTCATGGTTTCCTTGAAATTCTCCTCAGATATGATGGGATTTTTATTATAGGTGTGTATGGATCTAGGGGTTAACCACCTTACACCTTAGCGAGCTTCTCTCCTCGATAAGTCAGAACAGATTTTATTGGAATGTGTTATAGGATATTTCTGCGATTCTCTGAGTCCGAATGTGCGCCAAGGGTGACCGGTGTGAGGAGAGGTCAGGCTGGTGCTCAAATGTAATCACAGAGCAGTCTTGTGAATATGAAACTCTGACGGCCAACGGATTTATTATTCAGTTGTATCCATCTTCCTGTTCAGCTCAGTGCTGTGCTCTGAATCCTGCTCTGAAATCTATTAGTCAAGCATTTGATGCATTTGAAATATGTCATGCCTGGCTTGAGTTGGAGATGGTTCTTTAAAGTTTGGGTACTCTACATTTGGCAGCTAGTTACTCTTTAAATTAACCTATTTGAAAAAATGTAAAAATGTATAGAAATAAAAACAAACGACGACGTTTTTTCAACAGTGTCACTCCCATTAATTTCATTTTTTCTTGCATTACATTTGTTGTTGGGAAAATAAATATTATACTATCTCAAAAAATTACCAAAACACTTTACACATTTACATAAATATTTGCTCAGATTGTGTAATAGTAAAACTAAACAAAGTGGACATACTGGACTGTTCTAGGAAATACATGATTAGTCATCACAGTTTACACCAAGTGATATAACCAAAGATGAACCACCAATATTTCAGTAGTTCTTTATAAGAATAGTAGAATTGAAAAGAATAAGAAGGAAATTTAAACTGTTTGATGCATTGGATGTGTATGACAGTGTATGACTGATCTTTATGAAAAATACATTTGTTTCTGTGTACTACAATGTGAAAGAATAGGAAACCTGTTGACACCTACAATAGAAGCCAATGTGTATTTGAGAAGTTATTTTGAAAACAGAAGCTGATTCTTTGTTATTGTTGCAAATAAATCTTTGGCAACTTTTATATTGCAGGAAAGTGTCTGGATGTTGTTATTATTATTATTATTAGCAGTAGTAGTAGTAGTGGTAGTAATAGTAGTTGTGGAGGTGGTAGTAGTAGTAGTAGTAATAGTAGTAGTAGTGGTTGTAATAGTAGTAGCAGTAGTAGTGGTAGTAATGGTAGTATTAGTAGTAGTGGTAGTAAGAGTTGTAGTAGTAGTGGTAGTGGTAGTAAAAGTAGTATTAGTAGTAGTGTAGTACGAGTTTTAGTAGTAGTGGTAGTAATAGTAGTAGGAGTAGCAGTAGTAGTGATAGTAGTAGTAGTAGTAGTGGTAGTAATAGCAGTAGTAGTAGTAGTAGTAATAGTAGCAGTAGTAGTAGTGGTGGTGGTGGTGGTGGTAGTAGGAGCAGCAGTAGCAATAGTAGTGGTAGTAATAGTAGCAGTAGTAGTAGTGGTAGTAGTAGTGGTAGTAATAGCAGTAGTATCAGTAGTAGTAGTGGCGGTGGTGGTAGTAGTAGTGGTAGTAATAGCAGTAGTATCAGTAGTAGTAGTAGTAGTAGTGGTGGTGGTGGTGGTAGTAGTAGCAGCAGTAGCAATAGCAGTAGTAGTAATAGTAGCAGTAGTAGTAGTAATAGTAGTAGTGGTAGTAATAGCAGTAGTAGTAGTAGTGGTGGTGGTGGTAGTAGTAGCAGCAATAGCAGTAGTAGTAATAGTAGCAGTAGTAGTAGTAATAGCAGTAGTGGTAGTAATAGCAGTAGTAGTAGTAGTAGTGGTGGTGGTGGTAGTAGTAGCAGCAGTAGCAATAGTAGTAGTAATAGTAATAGTAGTAGTAGCAGTAGTAGTTATAGTATGTAAAGATGGCTTCCTTAGCAAGCACAGCTTTGCTGTAAATCCCCTGGCATTCTGAACACGTCCCCCTTTCACCAAAGCCATGAAATGTGGTGTCCTGCAACCTGAGGACAGAGAGAGGCCAGAGGCTAAGCAGAAGGCATTAAGGCTGTATTTTATAGCTATAGACTTAGCCCTTGTCATCAGTCTGTGAAGGACAGAAAAGTGGAGGGAAAAAAAACTTTTCTGCCTTCTTTTTTATGATTAGTATTATTTCCAGTTCTGCTCATTTTCTGGCAGTCAGCTAAATGGAAGCAGCTTCAGGCCCTTACTTCAGCATATGAGTATCGGCCTGGCAGTAAGGTTTCAAACGTATCGCAGGCTAAGGTAATAAGGGGTTGGGATTAGCATACAGTGACGGGAAGGAGACTTTCCTCTGCTTTCTCTTCCACTGTCTGCCAGCGTTATGTGGTGGAGGAGCAGGGCCGGGTACCGACAGGTCCTCATTACCACCCTCTCTGCCTGAGCTGCAGGTGGAACAGAGGCAAGAGACCCCCCCTCTCTCTCCCCCCCCACCCCCCTCACTCCATCCTGAAAGTACACACTGCTGAGAAATATCACTCACTCTCCCCAAGGCAAATGCAGTTCCCGGGAAGTTAGTTGGGGCATTGTTAGACTTGGGGAAAAAGTTGAAATTCAGTGCTGAGTGCATTTCTTCTTTTTTTTTTTTTTTGCTTCCTTTTTTTCCCCTGCTGCCATTTTACCACTAGCCTTCAGGATGTGTACGGGGTGAACTTTTCCCAAAACTGTTACCACACAAGATTTAGGTGGAGATGTTTTATTACTGTGATCAGACCAGGCCATGATTAGTTTCTTTACTATCCTAGATTGTTTGATTGCTGATGAGCACATAATCAAATCTGCATTTAGGATCATTAGATGGACTTAAAGTGTAGCTCACACATGTACAGAATCTAAAATCTCAACTGAATGTTGTACAAATGTGACTCTCCAGTTGCACTGGGGGTGGGAGGAGACCCAAATACCACTCAACCTGAACCAGACCTAGTGCAGTAATGAAATTTGTTATATCCGTTATATCCCATGTCACACACCACCATAGTCATTGAAACACTTTTTATATATACTGACCAGCCACTTCATTAAAACTTGTATCTACACTTATTGTCCATGTTATCAACTCCACTGACCATACAGGTGCACTCTGTAGTTCTACAATTACAGACTGTAGTCCATCTACTTCTCTGTATACTTCTCCTTTCACCCTGTTCTTCATTGACCAGGATCCCCACAAGACAACCACAGAACATATTTATTTGGGATGTGGATTATTCTCAGCACCTCCACTGTGTCTGCTCTACTTGTTCCAGCACCACACACACTAAGACACTACCACCATGTTAGTGTCAGGGCAGTCCTGAGAATAGGTGCTGTAGATAACTTTTTGACATTTCACTCAGATATATTTTTTGTAGCATGCCTCCATTTTTAATTGAGAAAGATTTTGGCACTCATACCCTCACTTAAGTACAGTTTCTCTATATTTATCTAATTTATCACTTTATTTATTACATACACGTATGTTAACTGACACCTTAGTGAAGGCCTGCATATGTTCACAAACAGCAGAGGCATAAATTTGGCCTTTTTATAGTCTTTAGAAACTTTACATTATGTGGAGTTTCTTTGAACCTATTCAGATTTTAAATCCTTAACACAATGTACGTGTGCATTTGTGTGAAAAAGTTCAGATGTGTTCATAATTTTTTTATTGAAATATATTCATTTTGAATATTTTAATATTCATTACATGTAAAGTTACATATTAAAAAAATATTTTATCTATTTTAATGTTTATTGTTAATAGTAATTCATTTAAGCTCAAATGAATTTAAAATAATGAATATTAAATATTATAAGATCATCCCTTATTAGTCCCAGTATTTAATAAGTCCCTTATTAAAAATAGTCCCTTATTAGGACAGTAAAATACTCTTTAATAGAAATATATATTAAAAGAGACTCTTAGTAATTATTACAAACATAAGTAAAACAATTTAAAATATATAATAAAATGTATCTTACTTAAATAATATTTACAACTAAATGCATATTTCTGTTGTACATGGAATATTGCACATTTGTGGATTAAAATATTGCACATGATGCTGTATAAATATTACAGTATTGTCTAAAGATATACCGTCAGATATTTACATCAGTGAAGTTATATATTAGGCTTTGTGTGAGGCTAAAAATTAAGAGTTATAAGTTATAAAAATTATAAGTTAAAAGTGGTTATAAGTGGTCTACTGGGAGCAGTGATGGTTGTAAAGTCTACCTGCAGTAACGTTCCTTCACACACCTTTGGGTGAAGCAGCCGGTCACTGAAGGAGCTGTCCAGTGCTGTCAGAGACTCATGCATAGGCTGAGAGACATTCTCCCACAGGGATGTTAACTTGGTTAACATCCTCCTTTCTCCCACCACCTGCATTGGGTCTAAGGAAGATCCCAGGACAGAGTGCGCCTTCCGAATCAGTTTGTCTAATCTCCTTCTATCTGTGGTAAAGATGCTGCTGCCATAGTAGACCACTCCATGAAAGCTGGCTGATGCCACTACTGCATCGTAAAAGGCGATAGATTAACTATCTGAATTACATTATGAGGTAAAATGTTTCATTCTGATTGAAAATGGTCAGTATTTGATCTGTATGTGCTGCTACATTTAGAAATATAACGAAAAAAGGACTGAACCATCACCAGGGCACCTTTCGAGTCAATGGATCGGTACCCTCAAGTGTAAGTCTTCAGTACACTTAGTTTGTGAATGTAATTGTTCAGATTATGCTGAGGTTAAAAGTTCAGTTCAGACCTTTACATTTATTTTTCCCTAAAAAAAGTTATGAAACGATACAGATCTGCTTGTTTCTCCTGTAAAAGTTACTGTACTGAACCTTTAAGGGCTGATTTTATGTTCTGAGCACACTCAGTGTGAGGCAAAGCTGTGTTAGTCCATTTGTCAAAGCTACTGAGGGATGCTGGGTTTTTTTCAGCAGTGCTTCATATCAAAGGAATACACACAGATGCTCTCATGTGGCTCAGAACTGCTCGTCTCCACACACTCTCTTTCTCATAAACATAAACAAACTCCTGCCCCAGGTAGCCAGATAAAACCAGCTATTTAGATAATGCCTACTATGAGTATAGGAGACCCACATGCAATATTAAATCAAAAGTGTCCTGACCTGCATGCTTACTAGGTTGCCAGACATGCCAGAGTACAGTAAAGTGAGTCATGCACATTAATAACTGTATATTTATCAGAGGACTTTATGGCTTAAATTAAATGTTAAAGGGGAATTTGACTGATTCTTCAAAATGTCTACATAATTGTATCAATAAGGCCTATGAAAAAGTTATTCACAGTGATTTGATGTGGAGGGCGCCATTCTAGAGAAACATACCAGTTAGGATTGTTTATAGCAGTGATGATAGGAATCTTTAAACATCAAATGCCTCTAAAGGCATCTCATTGTATTGGTATGAATATGCTGCCTGATGTTGTATTTGACCATTTTTGGACTGCAGCAAATATTTTTAAATACACTCATGACTAACATGCAAAGCCCTGTCAAGTAGTCCCCAAAACAATTTTTTTGTTATTTATTTTTTAAATAAAGATGTATCACTGTTTTAGTATTTAACATTACATATAAAACATCAGCTGATGTGTACGGCTTGGTTCTGAAAATTCAGTATAATCGTATTTGCTCTAGAGATGCCTGGTTCCTCTCACCACCACTGTAAAGAATTTCTCTACCATGAACCATTTCTCCTGGTAAATAAGTGTAGCAGGTGTAACCTCTTAAAACTCCTCAGCTTCTGTTCTTTACATTCTGAGATTCATTACTTTCTTATTTTCTAGGACACATACAAAAGGGAGGAGTCATATAAACCCTGAAACACTCTACTTTCTATGCAGGCTGTTCATTTCTGCCTTTTTTCAGGTTTACCACAGTTTTACCACTTATGGTTGCATATAAAATCTCAGCAGATGTGTTTTAGGTCTTGGTTTGGAGTAAAATGCCTGTATTTGCACTGGAGATACATATTTCCTGTCACCATCATTGTCTTTACATTTCTTTACCATATACCATTTCTCATAATGCCCTGCCCTGTGCCCAGTGAAGGGTTAAAGGACCCTGATCAGGATTAAGTAAAAGATAATGGATGGATGGGTCCCATTTCTCATTAAACTCATCTAAATACTTTGGCTTTCATCTCAAGATGTCGACATAATTGAATCATTAAGATGTAGGCCTACGTAAAGTCAATCATTAAACAAAGACAACATAGAAAGACAAAAATCAGCGGAGTTCCCCTTTAACTAAGCAAGTCCAGCATTCAACTGGGGAATACACGTTTAAAAATAAAGGTGCCAAAAAGAGTTGTTTGGAGTCTGTCCACAGTCTAAAATCAGCTCCACAGCCAAAGCAACAGCAAACAGCAGTGAGACCCAGTGACCAAATACTGTCATTAAAGGTAGCCCATGAATATATTTCACACACGCACACACTTACCTCATGTTCTAGAGTGCTGCTTGACCCCATAACCAGAAGGAGGCTCGTTTGGAGAAGAAAACGGGCCTGTGCAAGCGATGTAAGCTGGTTTGCTTTCCTGTGCAGCTTTAGGGAATGTAATCTGAAAGCAAACAGTGGTTTTAACATCTTTCGGCTCGTGTAAGGCATCATATTACTGTCACTTTACAGGCTAGAGCGGCCATCTCGAGGGAAAACGAGGCCTCCACATAGCATCAGCCGCAGAGACAAAGGCAGAATATCTAGGCCAGAGTGAGATTTTAATGGGCCAATTTTCTGTCAGGTTTGTGCCCGGAGGCCTGGATGATCCAGGCTGGATTTTTTTTGTGCGTGCTCTGAAGGCCTCCCTGAAAGGCTGTAACAAAGCCTGCACTTTGAATGACACCCAAATCCCACTAGTGGCATGCCATCACCTCAGCCAATGGTGCAGGAAATTCCCCCGCCAGCTCCACTTGGCCCAGCGAGGTATCAGCCACAACACCTGCCGTCTATTCTGGCTGGATGGCTCACCGTGTATATGTGTGTTTGTGTGTGTGTGTGTGTGTGTGTGTGTGCTTGCATACATCTGTGTCTGTGGGTGGTTGCGTGAATGTGATGCCTTTTTTTGTTTGTATTTCAGATCTCATTTCTGTGTGTACATGTAAGACATGTGCGAACGGGCGCATAGAATGTTTAAACAACGTTAGCATTCAGTCTTTTGGCATGCACGCTCGGTGAGGGAAGGCCCACGCAGCACGGAGGGACGCTTCAGCAATGTACGGAGCTGAGCGCTCACTACTGCCGGAATACAAATGGCAGCTAAACGATGTCCAGCGCAGGTTCAGCAATGCTAACATAATTTACAGCAACAATAATAGCCTCCATCTCCAGAGCCCCGAGGGTGACTGATTTAATTTAAGCTCTCAGCAGGTCATTTTTTTAGCAGACGTGCACAGCTGGCACAGATTCAGCCAGTTTCAGAGGTGACATCAGGATCCATGTTCCATGTTGTGCAAATGTTTGGACACCCCTGGTCAAATGGTTGTGTTTTTTTTCCCAAAATCTCAACTTTTAGGTGAGGCGCTGTAAGATTCATTATTTTTATACTATAATCTCTGTAAAAGGGTGTGGTGTTCAAATTGCTTTTGTATTATTGTAGTCTACATTATTAAAAATGTCTTACGTTTATGTTGTCTTAAGACAGAGCTGGTGAACTTATAGATAAGTTGGACTAATCCAGTGTAAGCAAACCTCCATGTGATGTAACATCATCAAAATCAACAAAGCTCAGTGCTCAGTTTCTGTCCTGATGGGTTAGGGTTAGGGGCATTTGTCGATGGGGCACCACCAAACTCTTCACTGCACACCTCCACCTCCCATACCAGAATGGACATACGGAGCATTCAATAGCACAATAGACTTCGATCTCCCGGGAGTTGCGGGGTGAAAGCGCAGTGGAGACTTGCGTGGTGATGGAGGAAGGATGGGGGCACACATAGCATGTGTGCTTAGGGCACCCACATGCCTAGCACCGGTACTGAAGGGCAACCTTCACTCTAAGTTGTGAGATAAACCTGCAAGAAGTTAAAAAAAAAAACTAAAAGTTGCAGCCTGAAAGACATATTCCTTGTACCTTGGAGTGCACACTTTTCTGGTTCAGCAGTAAACTGTAAATGTGTTATTACAGTTGAGTGCAAGCTTTGCATACCCCTGGCCAGATGACATGCTTTGTTGATTTTCTAAATGAAAATAAATAGCATGTAAGTTCCCCTCTACAGGGAACAAATTAAACTGTTTTCTGCACATTTTAATTGAAAAGTTTTCACAGAATTTAACACATGAAACATAAAATAAACCACATAGTTATAAATGTAGCTCAAGCTACATTTTGTGTTTAGTTTTTCTGAAATATTAAATGAAATAAGGATTAGATGAAATTATTTAATTCCATTACACAAAGTACATGAAAACACACATCTATGTACCAACAAACATATGCATACTAGTGCATCTGCAAAAATGTGAAAGTTGTGGGAAAAAGTACATTTGTGTTCAAAACTTAATAAAAAAGGGTAAACGCTCATTTTATTTTATGTTCAAGTGACATAATTCAAATATTTTTTGCTTCAGTGTTGATACTTCTTGAATAGTAATTTACTCGAGTTTGAAATATGTCAGATGTGGAGGAGGCGGATGCAGCATACAAAAGCTTTATTAACAGAAGCTCAAAATTGTGGCTGTGAGTGAACAAGGATGTGGTGACAAACAGGGTTGACAATACAATGACGAGCGAGAACTGTGAGACACGAGGGAACCTATAAACCAAATGTTATCAGCGCAGGGATGAGTGGGCCAGGGCTGTGCGGTGACAAGACAGGTCATGACGAGGGTGGAGACAACCAAATGTAAACAAATCAGTTTTGTTGAGATTCTGGTATATGATATAATTTGTAAATTAAATTTAAATAAATTATAATAATTAAACATCTGGAACATGGTACACTAAAAATAAGCATTTTTTAAATAATGCATCTTTTATTTATATGTGAATCTCAAGGTAGGGCTCTTGCGCTCTTAGCCCGCCAAGAAACTAGCACATGTCAGAAAGAGACAGCCAATGCTCAGACAGTGCTTCATACGGCATCCCAATGTCTTTTGCCAAGCCTCTTTATTCAGAAGTCTGTCTGCTGGGCTGGAAGGCAGGGACTGAAAAAAATGAGTTTGTCTTTAGACAGGAGAACAGTACTCACTAACATTTCGGGGGGGTCGACGAAGTGTCGTATAGAGCAGGGGGCAATATTTTGCTGTTTAGACTGGCAGCCTCATAAAAAGAGAAGCCCAGCGTGTTTCCCCTGCGGAGCAGATGCTAAGATGTCAGTGAGAGTTACTGAGACATGGCGGCCTTGAGAAACCTCCCTTCACATGAGCTATGAAGGCAGACAGGAGGAGAACACAAGGCCAGAGTAGGGCATTTTACTGTGGACGAGTACCAGGGGAATTGTATAAGAGGAGCATCAGGGGCTGCTTGGCTCTTTTATGGTGCTTTATGTTGTCACATTTCTTTTATAATGGTTTATACTGAAATAAAATGTGGCTTTCACATTAAACCATGCACAGATCATTTTATAAATATACTTTAATTGAATTGCAAGTCTCCATTTGATTAAAAAAGTCAGAATGCTTTCTATATTATCTTATTATAAAAAGCATTGCAGTCATTATTGATATACAGTCCAATTCCAAAAAAAAAAGTGGGACACTGTATAAACTTAAAAAAAATAAAAATAAAAACAGAATGTAATGAATTGCAAATACCATAGCCCAATATTTTATATAAAAAAAAAAACAAAATAGAAGACAGTGAAGCATTGTACAATGTTTGCAAAAATATTAACTAATTTTGAACTTGATGGCAGCAACACATTTCAAAAACGTTGGGACAGGGCAAACAAAAGGCTGGAAAATAAGTGGTATTAATAAAAACAACAGCTGGAGCAATTTGCAGCTAAGTCACATGACTAGGTATAAAAATAATATTTAGAGAGGCAAAGTCTTTCAGAAGTAAAGATGGGCAGAGGTTCATTAATTTGTGAAAAAACTGCATCTAGAAATTGTGGAATTTTTTTAGAAACATGTTCCTCAATGTCAGTTTGTGACGACTTCCCATCATATACAGTCCATAACATCATCAAAAGATTCAATGAATCTGGTGAAATCCCCTCAGAGGGCACTGCATTAAAAGCAGGCATGATTCTGTACTGGAAATTACTGCATGGGCTTAGGAACACTTCCAGAAATCATTGTCTATGAACACAGTTTGCAGGGCAATCCACAAATGCAAATGAAAGCTGTATCATGCAAAGATATATCAATACAATCCAGAAACGCCACCATCTTTTCTGGGCCAAAGCTGATTTAAAATGAACTGAGAAAAATGGGAAAATGGAAAACTGTTCTGTGGACAGGTTAATAAAAATTTAACATTTTTTTGGAAACCACAGACGCCATATCCTGTGGTCTTGAGAGGACATGGTCTATCCAGCTTGTTATCAGTACTTTGTTCAAAAGCCCGTGTCTCTGGTGGTATGGGGTTGCCTTAGTGCCTATGGGAGTGGCAGCTTACACATCTGGAAAGGCACTATCAATGTCAAACAGTATTTAAAGGAACAACATATGCTCCTATTCAGACAGCTCTTTTCGGCTAGTTCTTGCAAGACAATACTGAACCACATACTGCATCCATCACAACAGCAGGACCTGCCTGCTGTCCCAACCACATTTGGCACATCTTGAAATGGAAAATGGCCCTGTCACATTTTTTTTGAGATGTGTTGCTGCAATAAAATTCTAAGAACTTATATGTTTCATGCAGTGGTACAATGGCTCACTTTAAACATCTGATATGTGTTCTACATTCTGTTGTAAATTAAATATGGGTCTATGAGTTTTGCAAATCATGTATTATGTTTTTATTTATATTTTACACAATATCCCAGTATTTTGGAACTGGGGTTGTATTTTCAGTTTGGATTTACAGCATCAATTAGAGATACTCAAACTATTATTTTGGTCTAATTTGTTCATTGAAATATAAAGTAGGGTTGCAGTTTAATGTTAAGTGCTCTTTCTTTTTGTCAGAAAAGATTAACATTATGTTAATGCTAAACCTTTTGTTCAGCATTCATATTTAACAACTTTTACATAATTGTCTTTTAATATCCTGATCTATTTGAGTTTCACTCTTATACAACCTGAGATGATTATACAACATTATAAGGCAAGTATTAAGCAGTCGGGACTCATTCAGCATTGCTACATCATAATATATATGTAATTTTGTAATGTAAAGCTTGAATATTTCCTCATATCTACATACTTTTTTGCTGAAATATGGTGGGTAGATGTGGATATGTAATTTGAGCAAAAAGATAGTCCTAATATTGTGTTAGATTGTAAGAGATCTTAAGACTTTACACTGCTGCCAGCCTTATGTTAACATATCCTTCATAATTCATTAACATACCTTATCAGGACAAATGTATAGGGACACCTGCTCATTCATTGTTTCTTCAGAAATCAAAAGTATGGGACAATATATCCTGCGTTTGAAGGAGGAACTCTACTGATTAAGGAAAACACTTGTGCTAAATGTTGGAGCATTGTGGTTAGGATTTGATTACAAAGTACTCATCATTTCAGAGAACACAGTTCTACCGATCCACAGCTCAATGCTGGGGGGTGTTATACCTCTCTAGACCACACCTGGCATTAGACAGGGTGCCAACAGGTTCATGTTTATCTGCACTAGAGAGTCCTATTCTGTTGGCAGTACTTCTCTACATCTGTGTCAGAAACGGGTGCAACTTAAAGTATCTTAATGCATTCATTAGAAGGGGTTTCTAGAAACATTTGGACATGAATACAACTGTTCACATAGTTACTGATTGTAACTTGAGTGCACAGTTAAAATAGCAAGTTCTATATATGATTCTCTTAATGAAAGCAAAGTTAACACACCGCTGAACTCCATAGTCTGCATCATTCCCGATTTAGGAATTCTAACCTTAAATTTTACCTTGAAAAGACATTCCGGTGAAGGTACTTGGCAATTTCAAGCTTCTGGTTGATGCAAATGAGTAGAAGAAGTGGTTAGCAGCAGCCAGCCCCCTCTGTTGGCCAAAACAAGCACAGCATGAATCTGACTGCTCTGCTCACAGATCTTTCTTAGGTGTATTCTTAATTCACAGTTAAAAACGAGGACGTTTCTCCAAGGACGGGCCACTAAAAACAAGGACTGTCCCCAGAAAACAGGGACATCTGGATATCCTAGTTAAGTAGTGGACATTCATGCTAATAATATTGCATCACATGGCCAGCCTCACTAAAATAGCTAAAAACAGCAAACTTCTTTATGTACAGCGTTCTCATTCTTCATTATTCCTATAGAGAAAATAGACCAAGTTCCCAATTTGGGTATGACGCTACTACAGGATGATAAGAGTTCAGCGGTCTATGTTATGACCAGCTACTGCTATTATTATTCCACCCAGTTTCGTTTCTGCCTGTACAGTACCTCAAAAAAGAACCTCCATGACCACAGACTGGGCTAGATGGCATTTTTGTTCTATTGTAGTTTCTGTCTTAGGACACTAGTGGAAAGTTAGTCTGTGAGAAGTTGCTGTCCTTCAAATGTGACCTGGTCCAAAGACTCTCTGGTCATTAGAAACCCTTGTGCAACTCTAGAATCTCAAGCAGGGATGCTAACCCCACTTGTCCACACCAGAGTCCTCACTATGACCTGTATTGATTACTGTCTGTGGCCAGTATGCTGATGCACATTGGCTGCAACCTCATCATCAAGGTGGCTGCTACATATCAGTAGTGCCTGAGGTGAGCCAACGTTCCATGTAAACATGTCAAGAAGAGTGCTATACACACACACACAGTGGTTCATTCATTGAGCCATTATACAGACTGTATTCATTTAGCAATCAAAGTATAATTTATAGCATAATTATTCATGATAATTAGATGGCTGTTCAATCACTGGTGAATGGATGGCACTATTTTCACTAACGAACACCATTTGTTAATGAGGGAGAAAAATGGGTGTGACTTTATGATAATGGCTTGTCAAATTCCACACATTCCCTATCATTATTATACCCAAGACAAAACCTCTCCCACATGTCTGCTGTGGGAATCCAGAATAGAATATATTATTATCAGCACGCCATGACTTTGAGGCATTTAATGCTATTTATTTCCCATCCAAAGGCAATCGTAGATCAGCCATAACATTAAAACCATGTTTCTAGACTCAATAAAGTCATTTTTTTCAGCCCCACTCAGCAAATAGGTGCACTTTGCATGTCTACAGATCTGTTTCTCTGCATACATTTTTAGCCTCCTTTCACCCTGTTCTTCAATGGTCAGGACCCACACAGAGCCGGTATTATTTAGTTCGTGGATCCCTGCAGTGACACTGAAGTGGTGGTGGTGTGTTAGTGTGTGTCTTATGCTGTTATGAGTGGATCAGAAACAGCAGAGCTGCAATGTAAATGCAATGTTTGTAGATATGATTGTAGATACAATGAGATCATTTTAATGTTATGGCTGATTGGTGTAAGGCTACATGTACAGAATTGAGAAGGTGTATGACCTGCTGCATTGAAGCATTCTACAGTACATCTGTTCCAACTAGAGATGTGGGCCAGAATAGTGTGGAGGGTTCTGTGTCATAGTGGCGTTTTAAGAGTTGAAATATGTAGTTGTTGTTATTCTCTTGTCAAATATTCATTTTCAAGGCCAGTGTTGTCAGTGTTAAAGAAAGTATCCTAAACACACACATTTGAATATTTCACGCTCTTTGCTCAAGCTTTAGTAAACTGAACAGCCACACTGCCAGTATCTTCATCCATTTTCTCTGCAGTCCTCCTTCAAAGACATGTTTTTATTTCCATACATGGCACCTAACCTGCTTGTTAGGCTTATTAATAATGCATTAACATGATAAATTATTGTCGCTATTATGCTGTTAACCCACTTTCCCGGTTTGACGAAACTGCTGGCATGATGTTGCTATGACTCCATCTTTGCCATAGCTTTCTCATTCAAAACAGCTTTGAAACGGCAAATTCTATTGATGGCTTGTTTGAGAAAAGTGAAACCAAAGTACATCAGTCTGAGGATCATTTATAAGCAAAGCACACTCCTCATGTCAGTAATGTCATTAATATTAGCAATACAGGATGTCTTCAGCAGACTACATTGGAAATTTCTTATAAAATGAATGTTATTGAAGGCCCGAAAGTAATGATAACACTTCAATTTTGGCCAGTATTCATAAGGCTCAATGACATTTCTATACACTTTTTGGCCAAATATTTATGGACACCTCTTCTAATTAATTCAGTCAGCTATTTTAAGTTGTACCCACTGCTTGTGTAAATGCACAAATACACAGCTTGTTTACTCAGTGTAGAGAACTGCCAAAAGATGCTCTTGTCGCTGAATGTAATCAAATCATCACAACAGTGCTCCAAAAGGTTAGTAGAAAGCCTTCCCTCAGCAGTAGAGTATATTAAAGCAGGATAACCTCTTTATAGTATCTTTGATTTCAAAAGAAACAATGTAAGAGAAGGTGTCCCAATATCTTTGTTCATATAGTGTAAACTCACAATAAACACACAAACAATTGAATGTATAAAGACTGTATATGTAGATGGATGACATGAGTCTGTTTGCTTTTGTTCTATAGAAATGAAGCCAAAATATCACTGCCATCTTCTCAAATTTAGAGCTAGATTCTGCACGGTAGAGACCAGAGGAAGCCCGCCTCCTCATTTTTATATTCTGCTTTCTCATTTGGTGGCACCATTTCCTTATTTGTTTACACCAACAAATTTTGACAGTCATTCTACAGTCATTGGTTGAAATGAACCAAACACACTAAAACTTCAGTTCACAGTTTGTGAGGTTCAACAAAAGGTGTCCAGCATAAAGTCAGGAAAACAGATCCTACAGAAGCATGAAAATAGCCCACAATCTATTGTGTCACAGATGACTAAAGATGTCAAAAAGATCTCCCAGCATACTTACTTGTAAATCTTCTGTCAGTATTACTTCGTTTTTTGTGAGGCATTATTTTTTACAATGACAGTAATATTAATATTTTTATTTTGTCATTGTTAATTAGATTATAATATTTTTACATTTTGTCATTTCAAAAGTAGCTCCAAGAAATGGACTTTGACCTTTGAATTTTCACACTTTCTGAATTTTCGACATGTAGTTGCAATTTTAACTCCATAATTATGGAGAGAAAACTGCAAACTGGCTGCAGTTGTGTCTTCTGTTCAAGAGTGTGTAACTACTCTTTATTAAAATATAGTAATGTTTTAAACACTAATTTCAATGGGAAAATGTTCTGAAATCTGTTGGAATCATACATTGTACATGGAAAATCATTTAGATTTTAAAAAATAATAGGAGTTGAAAATGGGCTGCTCTGTCACTGAAAACACATGAAAATGGGTGGAGCTACACATCATACTGCAGCCAGCTACCAGGGGCACTAGACCTGTGGATGCTTCACGTTTTTGAGAGGATGCACTGCCCATACTTTGTATAATCATTGGTATATGATCATACATGTATTACAGTAGATATTGTCTATTATAAGAGTTAATTTTCTCAACTTTTTTTGTCAGTTGATGAATGAAAAATGGCGAATGTAACATGACACCTACTGGAGTAAGCCTTTTGTAGGCTTATGTCAGCTGCCATAAAAAGCTCATGTAGGTGTCCAGCCTGTAGTCCAAGCAATAAATATGTGCTGCTGATACTTTTAGGGTTATCTTTAGGGTCAAATTTAAAAAAGTTAGAAAAATGTGACTAACCATGATTAACTACAAAAAGCAAAGCAGTGAAATATTTGAATCTTTTGATTCCTAATATGAATGCATTTTGGCTTTTATGGACAGAATCCATCCTGAAGCTGTCACTAAAGGTTGAGTATATCTGGCCCTGAGAATCATGGTTGAGTACATCCGGCCCTGAGAATCAGGCAGGGTTCCAGTGTTTTAAATGGGGCGTGTAACACGTTTCTGTGTGATGGTTATAGTGAAGGACTCTCCACTCACTTTACTATTCAGTAGGCAGCTCTGCAGCTACAGCTTGAAGAACAGGCACCCCTTTCCCTACTCTACATGTGTGATACAGCAATTAAAGCAGCAGCTGTTCCTTACTTTGAACTGCAGTGGAGATGTTTGAGAGGATGCTGGTTTTTAATGTGGGACAGAGAGTGAGGGCGGGAGGCTGTTTAGGCTTTAAATACTCTAAGATTGTATTAGTTCTAATGTGCACATGAACTCCTTCTTCTTTCCAGCTCCTCTGTTCTGGTGCTTCTGTTTCTAATGACCTTCCCAGGCAATTAGAGGAGAAGCTCCATTAATTATCGGCTTTGGTGCAAGCAGACTGGCACTTTACAGAATCCACAGGAAACTTTATCAAAGCCCGAGATCCGCAGGAGAGCGATTTAACACCACTTTCTGCCTGCTTAGGATTCAGTGTCTTCTTAATCAAAGGGCATCTGTGTTTTTCATCCCAGATATTCAGATGTTTTAGTTAAAAGTCTTTTGTGGGTGAACGCGCATGCCGCTCTGTGTATGTGTGCGCGCGTGTGTGTGTGTGCGCGTGTTTTTGATGTGCCTCATACATATTGCAAGATCGGTGCAGCCAACAATGTCATTGGATTAAGCAGCTGTTTCCCATGGGTAGGCATGACACTGTTCCCGAATAAATGATTCTGTCAGATTACCTCAGTCTCGGTGCCAGCGTGCCAGCCACATGAATGTGAAAGTGCAATGAGCTAGCAAAGATACATGTCATGTCAAACACTGTCCTGCTGGGAGAGCCAGCGCGGACATGCGGAACGTAATGAGGGGCGAAATGTGAGAGAATGGAAGTGGCATACTGTACTTTTGAGCTTTATGCTGAACAGATATGTGCTGTGGTTTGCCATTTTCAACGAAATGAAAACCTTCTGGCTGAGTGGCAGTGCTTCAGCACCAAATCATCTACAGACATCCCTGTTCAGTTTGACAATAGGAGAGGCTGGTATCTTATTTCAAACTTCTTTTTTTAGTTTTACCTCCTTATGTAGACATGCATACACAATATGTCCAAATGTTTGTGGACACAACTTCTGTTAAATACATTCCACTACTTTAAATTGCACCCATTGCTGACACAGATTGTCTAGTCCCTGTAGAGAAGTATTGAGAATAGACTCTCTGGAGCATCAACATGAACCAATTAGCATAAAGTCTACTGGAAGGTGTGGACTAGAGGAGTATATAAAGCCCCCCCCCCAAACTGTGGAGCAGTGGAACTGTGTTCTCTGGAGTGATGATGCTCTATCCAATGAGTTGGGGATGAGGTGGGGTGGTGATCATCCAACATCCTGACCTCACTAACACTCCTGTCACTGAAGGCAATCAAATCCTTACAGCAATGCTCCAGAAGGTAGTAGAAAGCCTTCTGTGGACAGTATTCGTTGTGTGTTTGTGAGTATAATGCTATGGTCCTAATATAATATATAATATAGGTACTGGACCATCACTGGGGTCTTTAGTAAATTTAACTAGGAAATGTAACTGTATGTAATTGCAATAACAATTTTTTACAATAACTTGCCCTGGGGAATAAAATGGACGTCTACATTTTTATTACTTTTAAGTCATTTACATTTACATTTACAGCATTTAGCAAACGCTCATATTCAGAGCGACATACAACAGTGCTTTGTTTCCATTAAGAGAATTATCTCAGCTAGTACAGACAGGTTAGAGTCCAAATTACTCTTCAGTTCAGACACTGTTACAACAAAATTCATTACTGTTAATTGGAAAGATACACAATTATACACAATATAAGAGCATTACTATAAGAATTATAAACTAGTGCTTGCTTAAGTATTCCATAAAGTCCATAAAGACTCTTCTAGTGGATGCTTATTTAAAGAAACATTTTGTAAAAGAGATTTGATGCAGACACAAAGACACAAACAACCTTGTTATAGTATATAATTTACATTAAATGGGACCTCCATATAACTGTAAAGATACTAAACCAATTCTTGAGCTTCCTCAAACCATATGTCCAAGCCAAATTTATTTTTAAGATCTGTGTGCTGTTTTTCAGGAAAATGAAAGCCTTGTAGCTTGTTGGCAGAGCTTCAAGGACACATAATCCATAAGAATCACTTTTCAAATGAAAATGTTCTAAGTAGTTAGCTTTGAAAAGATCTTTTATCACATCACGGACACCTACTCAAAATAAAAGTGCCTTAAAGGGTCCACTAGAGTACTGCCCTAGAGGAATCACTCTTGGCTCCCTAAATAACTTTCTAGTAGATGAGACTCAAAAACGAGATGTTTTTGGAAATGAGCAAATGTGAGAAACTATAAGAAGGCAATGAGCAGACGAGGGAGATGGAAGCAGGGTGGATCCAAAAAATTTTTTATTCAAGAACAAAGATCATGACTATGGCTTGATAGACAAACTCTTAGCTGTGACACTAAACAGGACCTGGAGGCACATAGACTGAGTGTATAGACACACAGAGAGAAACAGAATGATGGACGAGGGACCAGAGACATGAGGAGGCTTTTTAAACATGCACTGATTACATGAAATGAGACAGCAGGACTGTGATAACAAGACTCAGGTGAAACCAATGAAACATAACAAGACGTGATGGTGACAGTGTAAACAAACAGACACAAGCAGACCTGGAGAATTGACATCACACAGAACACATGAATAAGAAACATTGACTAGGCAGGGGGCATGGCTAGGGACGTATCATCAGGTGGGAGGGTCACAGAAACCTTGTTGAGAAGTTTAAAGAGCTTCAGTGTAAAACTGCTAAAGGCAAAGGCTCTATACCAGTTTTTTCCCTCGAAAAACACTTCCAAGCCCAGAATCATTTAGGAGTGTCTATGCTGGAGTGCAGCATTATGGCCATTGTTTATTGTCAAATGATATCTAAGCATCACTGCTATTGCGATTACCAGCTTTAAAAAGATAAAAACTTTTCATCTATGTTTAGAAAATAGGATTCTTATGTTAGTTCTTCTGAGATACGGAGGAAAAATAGGTATGTGGTCCAAATCTGCCATAATTCTCCTCTTGGACCTAATGCCTGAGCTGTATTCCATAGAGTATCTCCTGCCTTGTAGTTTTGTAATGCCCATCCCTTCCTCTGACCACATGGATCTGGGTTTAAACTAGCAAAGACTTTGTTTGTTCCACATTTAGAGAAGTGACAAGAGTGAATGCCACTTGGCTGAATGCTTTCTTGCTATATCCCTCTAGCTGATGCAAGCAGCACCACTGGGCTGAAAAGCTAGGATAAGTAGGATAAGGATCCAAACGGATGGGCCGGAATGAAAAGTGGTCACCTTCACTAGCGTGCTGTTCGTTGAGTCATCCTCAATACATATGTATACGGCTGCCTTGACATTTAGTCTACAGGCTCCGTGCAAAGCATTGAAGAAATGCTAGATCTGAGGCTCAAACATGAGGGACACTGAGGTTTAGAGTGATGGAGGACAACAGGCTGAAGGTGTTATTCAGTGTAATTATTGTTAACTGAGAGTGGGTGACATGGCAATGCTATAATATTGTAAAACTTGCAGCCACTTTTAAGTACAAGATTAAATTTAGCTTACAAACTTGAAACCTTCACACACATCCCTGCCCGACGCCCAATATAGGGGTATAGGGATTAACCAGTTAAGAATATGGACAGATAGATGGATGGATGTTCAGAATAATGAAGAAATTGAAACAGGATGTTCAGATTAGTATAAAATGATACACATGACATATTCAGTAACGTGTAGAGTATGACCACAACGGAAGCATATTGTCATATAGGTCACCTCTACTCTTACCACTGTTGTGGCCTCATTAGCGTATAGCTTGCTTGTAAAGCACTATGTACAGCAGTTTCTCTTTCATTAACAGTGTTGATTGGCCTCTTCCTGTAATGAAGCTTGTTATCTATAATCATGTCTGAGAGGAGAGAGCAGCACTCAGGGCTCTAAAGAGCAAAGCTGCAGTTTCAGAGTTCAGTCTAAGGGGCTGTAGTATGTAGTGTAGGGGCACTAGGGGCAAGCCTTGGGGGTCTGGTGGACAGTGTTAGCAGCTGTAAACTAGTGTTCAGGAAGGCTTGCCAGCCATGTTTGGATGGCATTTTTACTTACATACCATGACTATGTGTTTAAAGGCACAATGCCATTTTCTCAAGGATCTTTCAAAACATACCGCACCTGTCTGTCCAGTCCATATATCGAAACTAAGCTGCAAAATTCTCTGTTTTATGATGTCACAAAACAGATTTACATTTATCCATCTCTTCATACTATAGCAACTTATTAATCCAAGTTTGGATTATTTAAACCGCTTCTTCAAAAAGTAACCAAACCAGGCACAGCAGAACAGTGGCCATTTATGTATATTAGACAGTAACAAAAACAGTTAAAATGATCATTGTTTTGGTAGATAAACTCATACAAATGTCAAACTGTTGGTCAGTTTGGCTTATAGCTCATTAAATTAGAAATCCAGAATCTCAAATTATAATATTTCAATTTCATCTGGAGTAAATTACTATTAAAACAGTATCAACATTAAAACAAAAAGGCTTAAAATATGTCATTTTATATGTAATGTATTTAAAATATATGACAGTTTAACTTGAGTTAAATTAAGAACACAAACTTTTTTACGTTATTCTAATTTGGAGATGTGTGTACACAGTGATACAGGGAGTACAATGAGGCAGCAAATCTATGTTTTGTGACAGCACATCATGTGCTAAATGTTCAGCAATTGCTGCTTCCCATTGGCAATGTAATCTCCCTCTACACTGACTTGTAACATCTCACACCTTGCCAACAGCATTTTGAAAGCTGTGAATGGGTTTAGCAGGTAATGTAGTTGTGGTATCTATATTACCTCCTAAACTGTAATATTCTCTGAGGAACTCATAGCACCAAGCACAGGCAGAAATATGTATAACTGAAAATAGTTATACCTTAAAGATTATGGTAAGCTGTTTTTGCTCTGGAACAACAAAGCTAATAAGCAATGGAAGCTAGACACCCCCCCCAAAAAAAACACCTCAGCCTGTGTGAGTGTATTAAGACGCCTGAAATGGACATGCTTATGCCATGCTTTAACCTAAAACATCTAAAACTATCAGTTTGAAACAGGTAGACATCTACTGAGCTACAGAATGAAAGTTATGCTACATGAACAAAAGCATTGGTACACCTGTGAAACCTAAAAAGAAGCTTATCATCTCTTGTGTCCAGAGATGCCTTCACCTAGAATTATGAATGACAAGAAGGTTAGTGAGGTCAGGATGTGGGATGGTCACCACCCCACCTTATACTGGATGTAGCCCCATCATTCCAAACAACACAGTTGCAATGCTCAACAGCTCAATGCAGGGGGGCTTTATACCCCTCTAGCCCATGCCTGGCATTAGTCATGGTGCTAATAGGTTAATGTTTATCTGCTCCCATTCTACTGGCAGTACTTCTATACAGGGACTAAACTAGATCTGTCACCCAAAGGTGCAACTTACAGTAAATGAATGCATTCATTAGAAAGGATGTCCACAAACATTTGGACATATAATGTATATAGGGTGATTGACTACACCAGAGGTAAAGGAAAAAAAAGTATAATTTCATTTCATTTTGGCCTAATGCATCACTTTAAATAAAATATAGTGTAATTTACTGTCAAAATGAAAAAAGACGAAAAGTAATAGCAAAGAATTGGCTTAGTAAGGGGTCTATCCGTATGATGGATAGTACAGGATCCTATCTTTAGTGTTCTAGGTAGCAGAGAGGAGAGCTCCATAAAGGCTGTAATATTCAGGCTGTTACAGGGTGCTAATGAGGCCTGAAATGTCTGAGAGAGTTTGATGTAGAAGCAGAAGGTCGTGATGAGTGACCTCGAAGCTGCTGATTAAATTATACTGCCGCAGGGTCAATATAGCACACGCTGTGTTTTTGATACTTTCCTGGTTCGGTTGTTATGTGGCTGTCCAGTAGATGAAAGACAGTCCTAGTAGTTCACGTGCACTAGCGTTAACCTTTCACCTTATCTTATACCAATAATGATGATGGCCCGAGTGATGACTCTGTCACAGCGTTTGGAGCCTACATCAAAATAATGTTCAAAAGTACAGCTTTCATTCACGATGGATTGATAGAAGACAGAAATACAGTAAGACCTGAGCACAGGTGAAGAACAGTGAAGAAGCCGAATATTGAACTGTCAGTAGTTTTTAAATGGGTAGGGTGGAGGAGTGCTCATGCGTCCATATTGTAAATCTCTGTCATCCACTTTTATTGCAAACATTCTATTGATTGCAATGATGGTTGAATTTAAACCCAGGGTGATCTATATTTCATTTGCTCTCTGATTGAAAGCCATTATAACATAATTTAGCCGGCATGAGGCAACATTGATTTTCATCCTCCACACTGTATCTGCTTGTAGATTTGGAGGAGTGCCCTTTTTAAAGAAATTAATTGTTAAAAGTGTTTAAAGAATTGTATCTATTTACTGACAGCAATGCTCATTAGTATCAGATATCCTATGCAGAATGAATTTTGATTGTGGTTGTATTTTTTATATTAGTTAAGATGTTGGTAATGATTTTTCCATGTGCGATATGAGTTCTGGAACATCAATAAAACATTACTCATTATTAAATCATCTCTTCTTCTTTTTTAAAGGTATTTTATTGTTTTTTTTTTCATTTGAAAAGGGCACATCTACAAATGAGTCTTCATTTGTGGAATATTTCTATGCATGGATTTGATCTTAAGCCTCTGGAGTCTGCAAGCACAGCAGTGTGATAACATCATATGTCTGGTTCAAGATGACACAGTATATAAACAAAGTCTCATTGAGCATTGCCATTCAAAGCATTAACTTAAAGCTTTGTGCTAGTTTTTTGTGTGATGTTGACACACGAGGCAGAAAATATGTTCATTTAAATGTAATGTAAAATGTGTATTTGTACATCAATAGAAGTACTAAGCTGAAAGTAGAAAGACAGGAGGGGCGAGATGGTCCCAAGGAAGCAACAGAATGCAGCAGAAACTGCCAATGCTTTAAAGATTGTAAATGTGAACATATACGCTGGGGGAAAAATAAAGCTATTTACAACTATTTATAACAAAAAGCATTTGTCATGTTTCTTTTTTGTCAACTTGGTGGCAGCGCTTCATTTGTATTTTTGCTGTTAAAAAAACATCTGATTTTTTTTTTTTTGTGTGATTTTTAGACCAATATGTTGTTACAGTATGCCAATAAAGGTCTTATAGCATATTTGATTAACTAAAACAAACCAAACAGTATTATAAACAGTATTGATGTTGTAAATAAATTCAAAATCCAAAAGCGTTAAAAAACAGCCCAAGACTCACTAGGATTAAGAAGACTGTATGTGACAATTTCCCACATATGCATGCTCACTTGTTCATTATATTTATTCAACTTGTTTTGTCTCCTCTACAGCACTGAGAGATAACCGGATCGACCTGGTCAGGGCCTCGTGGCAGGAGCTCACCATCAGTATCCGTGAGGTCACACTGTCAGATGAAGGTCCCTACACCTGTTCCCTGTTCACCATGCCTGTGAAAACAGCCAAGGCCTACCTGACTGTGCTGGGTAAGAATTACACACAAGCACAGATCCAGCCATCCTGCACATTCCTAAAGCACATGTACACTACAAACACTACAGGTGCCTTGAATATCCATTGGGGTACTCAAATAAATACATTTTAAGTGCCTCAAGAAACTTTCCCATTTAAAGAGGCTATCTTCTGCAGGAACTTCATTACTGGGTTCCTTCTATCATCATTCTTCAGTTTCTCAATCCTCAGAGAACCACTCTTAACAAAAGGGTTCACTGAGGCTCCCTGAAGGGTTCCACAATTGTGGCAAAGCTGGGGGACTCCAAATGGTGCTTCTAGTATGTATAAATTTTTTAAATGCACTTCATTTTCAACAACATGATCTACACAGTCATATCACTTTAAGTTCAAGTACATAAAAAGTAAACTGGAAGGATACTCTATAATTTTACTCTAAAAAGTGGGACAATTTAGTCCCAAGTAAGTATACTTGTAGTGTACTTGCTAAATAAAAGTACACTTAGGGAAATACTTTTATTATACTTAAGTATATTTAATAACATGTACTTGATGTATACTTTTTTTTGGTAAGGGAGAATATTATGACCACCTACCTAATAGCAGGAATAACCTCCCTTGACACTTTCAGTACAGTAACTTTAGAACATCCCATGTAGGTAGAGGTTTCCAAAATGCTACCACTCTTCACCCAGTACCCTATTATCATGCCCTTTAGGACATAAGTCCCATCCCATCATTTGCCCAAGATGATTGTGTTGCACTCTGCATCTGTGACATCCTGGCTGAGTTGATTCCAGACATAATGTTCTGATATGACCATGTACATTTTGTCTGTATTAGTCGATCAGTCAGTATTTGCATATACAATATACAACAACAGTTTTATAAGAGATTGGGAAAAACATTTATATTTCATACAATTTAGAACTGAAGCTATGAGGTCAATAAACTCAATAGTCACCAAAATAATCATGTAAAAATACATAACCAAAACTTCTCTCAACATATCCACATCCAGGTCTTAACCACACTGACATGTCTGTGTGACCTGAAGATCTCAATGTGTGTTTGAGTGAGGCTTTTGGTGATCTGGGCTATTTTAAATGACTATTGAGTTTTTTTCAATAATAGTCCAAAAGAAGCAAAATTTGGACTCCAAACACATTCTGGCTGATAATCTACATGTGGAGTAAGAGTAAAATTGTATATATTTGATTCTTTGTGGAATTATCCCTTTAACATGTTAATGCAATAAGATTTTATTTCATACAAACCGGATTCCAAAAAAGTTGGGACACTAAACAAATTGTGAATAAAAACTGAATGCAATGATGTGGAGGTGCCAACATCTAATAT
>BRDA01002505.1:102405-114433 GCA_036984385.1 Crenuchus spilurus
TCAACATATTTCTCCTTTAAAATGTTACATTTACTCAGATTCAACTTTTGATCTGTCATCTATGTTCTATTACAAATAAAATATTGACATTTGCCGTCTCCACATCATTGCATTCAGTTTATTCACAATTTGTTTAGTGTCCCAACTTTTTTGGAATCCGGTTTGTATAATTTTCAATATGAAGTGTTCATACATTGTAAAGTGCAGCTAGCTCAGAAAATAACAAAAAAAAATTAATGAATTACAGAGATTTATATGAAAGCCACATTTGCTTATGCTGAGGCTGAGAAAAGCAAGGTATGACACGTGAAAACCTTTTACTTGAAACTATTTTTATATGAGGCCAAGTAGTCTCATTTTTCACACCTTAGGCCAGAGAAATATTGCTTTATTGTTACAGAATTTTTGGTCCACTTTAATGAGTTCAGCAATCTATGAAAGGCTTGACAGGAAACCAATATCACTGCCACAGAATATAGCAAAATTAGCCTCTTTTTTTGGAGAGTTGATAGATAATTAGATTTTTACCTCATAAAGTGGTGGGGGCGTTACAAATCTAATGTTGCTGGGGATCTGAGTTTAATGAAGCAGATTTGCCTGGTCGTAGGCTATCACTGAAAACCACCCAGAAGACAGTTTAATTAGTCTCTCTATCAACTTTTTCCTTTACTTTTGTCAATCAAAAGTCAACCAAACTGTTCCACACAGCTCCTTCTGCGATATCACGGGTAATGTCAACATAGGCAGGCCACAAATATTGCTTAATTTCATATTCCCAAGCTAATTAGGTGCCCAATTACTTAGTCTAATTTTAATTACTTGGCGTATGCCATTAAAATCATTACAGAAATGTGTGTTCTGTGTGTGCGTGGAGCCCACACAACATTAAAGATTGCTCATTGTGAATATGGGTACAATTAATTTACTCGCCATGTTTAATGATGGAGCAAAAAATGCGTAATTTATACATTTATAATTATGCCCTGATTTTCTATGCATATAGTGGATTCAGAAATCAAAACAGCTTTCAAGTCAAGACAGGCACTACAAAACAAGACAGATTCTTTTTTCACTGTAATTACTAATGATCATTAGAGCAATGCAGCTAATCAAGCATACCACAAGCTTGCAGTTCTGACCTCTTCAAGTCTTTAACTGGTTGCTCACTACAAGTTGTGGTGCTCCGTCAATACAGCTGAGGGACAAATACAAGAAGCTTTGTTTATGGCAGCTTAAAGCTCAATTCTAGCCTGAACAAGCATGCCGTTGTATAGGAAACTTGGCTATAGGCCTAAACATGCCACTTAGTCACCATATAGGGGGAATGTCCATAAAATGGGACACTGCCTTGTGTGAGACACCTAAGCTCCATCCTTGAAAGTCAATAATGGCTTAACACAAGCTGAACTGAGTCAAAATCACATTAATTTTCAAATCGCCAATCATATATTAGCTTAATTTATTTAGCATTTAAGTTGAAAAAATATATAATTTATCCATTTTACTGGAGCTGGTCTCCTATTAGTAGATAGTGTATTAACACATCTAGCACAGTCTTAGTAAGCTGAAATTTGTGCTCAGCTGCATTTGGTAGAGACATCCAAATCTAAGACCATGACTTGGGCCTACCCTGCATGTTAAAAAGCACTCAAACATCTACCTCAACCATTTTTCCAGAAAAACAAGCCAAGTAAACTTGAAACTTAGTTACAGAGCTTCCGATGTATTTGCTGAGTTGATTTTAAATGCATACTGCATAGACTTCCTCTGGTTTTGACTTATTTTATTTTAGGAATGCGATCACAGTCATGCCCTTGGGAGCAATATGCTCTGCAGAATATCCAATATCTGAACTCTTCTTCAATCAAAAAGAACCCAATATCTAATTTTTCTGAGTAATGTTTCCTATTGATTTTCCCATGTTGCACAGAGGAGCCTTGAATCTTGCAAATAAAACTCCAGACATCTTAGATTCTTTAGATATTTCATAATGTTTGCTTGCAAAATGCCTGTAAGTGTGCAGAAACAAGAAAAAATGAGGGAAGCTTCTATCAAGATTTAAAGTCCGTCCTCATACTCAGTTGGTCGTTTAGATAAGTTGTAGATATAATGTCATATTTATTACCAAAAGGTCTCAGGTAGCCATAAAATAAAGAAGAAGCTTTTTACTTACACATATTAATCTTTAGGTGTAGTAGAAGTAGGATAAGTTTAATGAAATTCTTTTATGTCACAACCTCCATTTTATCAAAGATAACGCTTCTCTCTGAAAAACTATTACAATATGATCAAATATCCACTATGAATAAAAGGTCCACATTTAAATTAACCTCAGCGGAGGACAACACCTCAGGCAAAACTGGAGGATTTAAGCAGCTGATTGTAGAATACTGATACAATATTTCAAATGTGTTCACATTCAACAGAAGCACTGTGAAGAACACAGCTTTCTCAGAAATACAATTTTACATAAGCTTGGAATGGCGTTTTACAAAATGTGCTAACTTTCAAGAAGCTTGCTTGATGATTGTATTCAATATAGTGTTTGTACTGTCCATTTTGTATTTTAATCAGTCTATTCTTCAACTTAGCATCCATATTTTTCATTATTCATTGTTGTTCATGATTATATTCAAAAAGGTAAATTGTCATACGGTACCAGTCAAAAGTGTGTACATCTTCTCATTCAAGGTTTTTCTGTTTGTGCACTGTAAATTAATACTGAAGTCATCCAGACTATGAAGGAATACATAAGGAATCATGTACTAAATGTAAAAGTGTTAACAAGGCCCCGAGTGGCTCAGCAGGCTAAGATGCTGAGACTATGACCAGAGGGTTGCAAGTTCAAATCCCAGTCATGCTGTTTGCCATCAACAGCCGAGGCCCAAGAGAGCAAAAACTGGCCGTACTGAGTAGATGGTGCACTCTCTCCCCATCACTTTCACATTGCAATGTTCACTGGCTCATGATTTGTACTGATTGGTCCATTCTGGGAATCTTGCTCTTGCACTTTCCTCCGAATGCATTAGGCTCCCCAGTGATGGTGTATCAGCAGTATTTCAAAAAAGGTGGTGGCTGCATCACACGCAACAGAGGAGGCTTGTGCTTGTCTTCACCATCCTTGAGCCAGGGAGATTACAAAAGTGATGGGGAGAGTCCTAATGGAGGGGATGGGCTAATTGGCTACTACTACATCGGGAAGGGGATAAAAATTGGCAAAAACTTAGAAATTAAATTATTTTTAAAAAGTGTTAAACAAAAACCAAAATATGTTTTAGATTTTAGATTCTTCAAGGTAGACACACAACTGATGTCTCAAACACATTAGGAGGCAAGAAATACAAGTCATTAACTCTTGACGAGACAGCTGTTAACTGAAAGCCATTCCAGGTGACTACCTCATAAAGCTGACTGAGAAAATGCCAAGAAAGCTGCCATCTAAGCAAGAGGTGCCTACTTTGAAGAATGTAAAAGATAAAACATATTCTGGTTAAATAATTAGTGATTAAATAACTACAAAATAATTACAGATGTATTTCTTCATAGTTTGGATGACTGTAGTATTAATCTACAATACAGACATTTTTTAAATAATGAAAAACCACTGAAAGGTGTATCCACCTTTGACTGGCACTGTATTTTATATTCATTCCACACAGAGTGACATTACAAGCTTTTTGTTGTTTTACTGTTGATCAATTTTGGTTAAGAAATCCAGTATCTCATATTATTAGAATATTTTCAGAGTAAATTACTATTCAAACAGCAGTAACATTAAAATAAAAAGGCTTGAAATATGCATTTTTAGCTCGTGAATATAACATATATGACAGTTGACCTTTTTAAAATTAAATTATGAAAACAAATGAACTTTTTCATGATATTCTATTCTTTGGATCCGCTAGTATTGTCAGGTAAACCACAATCACAAAATCTAGTAACACAATCATAATATGAAAGGTTGTGTATATCATACAGGCCTGTTTACTAGTTTTAATGAGTTTTCCTTCTATGTTCTGTCTCTCAAGCTCTCATTTTCTGTCTCATTCTCTTTGTAGGTGTACCAGAGAAACCAGAAATTAATGGTTTCACTAAGCCAGCCATGGAAGGTGACCAGATCACCCTGACATGTGTGACCTCTGGCAGCAAGCCTGCTGCAGACATCCGGTGGTTCAGAAATGAGAAGGAGGTCAAAGGTAGCGAGCCGTGGATGAGTTCAGTTTATGTTTTATGTTAAATCATTTTAATCACGTATTTAATAATGCATGAAATGTGTGATTTTCTCATATGGTCAAACTGATGCTAACACATTCAAATGCCAGTAATTGCCACTCTTCTGAATTCATAATCTGTTCACAAATCATGTACTGCTTAATTAGTTAGTTAAGTTGTTGTAGGCTCTAGTAATGATTCTATGATATATCTATATCTATCTATATATATTTATATATACATACTGCTGTCTTTAATGCTAGTTTCTACTAAGTAGCATGTACACAGTATGCTGTATATAAGCCTTGAAGCTATTTCTAGTGAATTAGCTTGCATGCCAAGAAAGTAAGTACAGTATACAGTACACAGTATGCTGAATTTACGTACGCTACTAGTGCTTGATCAAATCAATATTTTTTAGCACAATCAAATCAATACTTTGGGATACATTTTTAATACCATATAAAAATTTCTGTTCAACATCAAGTTTATAAATTTAACAATAAGTAGTAAAAAGCTTTAAGAAAATTAAATGAAAATATTTTAAAATAGAGCTGTAAATGCTTCTAGTAATTTATTACATTTGGAATAAAATTAAGTTTATTCCAAGTAAAAATCTAATTATGAGTCAAATAACTTGGAAAAAAGTCAATATAATTACAGTATATTATTTATCCTAGAATAACTCTTGTTATTGCAAAAAATTTTCAAATATTATACAGCAAAGATAACAAAATTAATAAATAAGAAAGGCGTCATGGAAATCTGCATACACTCATGTTATGATCAGATTTAAACATACTTACTTGTTGAATAAATGCCACTTTATAATCATTTCATGATGAATGGAACATCCAGCAAGGTACAAACTATTTAAATGCACTCTTAAAGGTAAATCATGGTCTTTAAAGTCTAATTATGTGTCTTAACAGTTCACTGAACTGATCTTTTCATAGCTTTTTTAAACTTTTAAATTGTGTAAAGTAAAATTAATCTTAAGGTCTGGAGTCAGGACAGGGTAAGTGAAGACAATACAACATACAATACAAATGCATTCATTACAACACATTCTGGTGCAGTTATGTTCCCTAACTAAAAGTACTGAAGGCGTACATTTCAGGGTTTCACCTCAGTGACTGTTATCAAAAGCATTATAATAGAAGTCACAGGAAAACTTGGAAAAACAGGAAAGCTTGTAATGCTTAACATGGTGTCTGATTCACACAAGGGCCCTGCTTTTCCAGCTTGCTGGTAAGGGAGCAAAGCCTCTCCCCTCTCCCCCTTTGTTATGGAATGATGCTCATGCTGTAATAGTCTAAACAGCATGAAACAAATGTTTTTTCTAATATTATGTGAGTCAAACTCTACAAACATTTTTACCAGCAATTTAAACTATTTATGAAGATTTCTGTGACTTTTAGTTTCACATGTATAGGTCTCTCTCCATTCAAAAACATAGGAGTCTGGTCTAGTATAGCTGTAATGACTGCCAGGGTGTATTAAAGAAGATGGCCTGTAAGTGTTCAGACGTATTTATAAGGACTTTATTATATAGTGTCAACATGAAACCCAATGCAGATTCTGAGTTAGAGTTAGTCGTGAGACATTAGGAATGTAAATATTGAAGAGGTTAAAAGTTAAGCATGTTTTAGCCTTCTCCTCTAACTTGCTGCGACGGCATTGATATGTAGTGTATCTTTGATCTGGTTGTGTTTGTGGTAATGGGGCAGGTGAGAGGCAGTGCTCTAACTGGAACATGGCAGCATGTCGAGAGGTCTGCGAGAAAGCAGGTCCAGCTCTATCTGCTGTGCATTCCAAGCAGGAGGCATTGATTGTCTTTGAGCGCTGTGCAGCACTTCTAAAAATACAGCTGTTCTAATTAGCGATGAGACTGTGTTCTCCGTGCTGGGTGATTATTGTGTCTCACAGACAGGAGCGGCGGGGAGAAAGCCGTGTGCTGAGTAGGAAGTGGGCTAGGAGATAAAGGCAAAGCAAGCTGATTATTCATTTCTTTGTTAGAATGTCAGACTTTGATATTGGCTTGTGTTTAATACTTTATGTTGCTTTTATTTGGTGTGGGTGAAGACTTTTTTATGAAGTAGATAGTTCTGGTTCTGAAATCTGATTGGCAAAGCCATGTTTGGAGATCTTGTAAAATATAAATGACTACATGTATACTGAACTGAACTGTGCATGCTTACCACTTCATTCAGAAAAGTCATGAATTGGCGCACTCATAGTTTTGAAAGTGGACATGCTTTGTAGAATGGCATAGAATATATATAAACAGTATATATACAGTGGATCCTCGTTTATTGTTTGCCCTGGTTATTGTTTTGGGGAAATTTTGTCCCAGTTATCATTCATCCGCCCAGTTTTCGTTGGTGTGCCCACGAGTCACCACTAATTTTGTGTAAACAAAGCATCCTCCCAAACTTTCTTCACTCACCCACACATTTGTCATTCATTTTGGTTTTGTTTCTTGTTGTTTTTCATTGGTAATGTTCAGAACAAACTAAAACGCGTGTGAAAACAAATATTGGGCGAGAACCTAGAGAACAGGTGTGTAAAACAAAGACTGGGTCTGTCTACTCCAGCTCCACTTTGTAGTTCTACAATTACCGGTACAGACTGAAGTCCATCTGTTTCTCTGTATACTTTGTTAATATCATTTCACCCTGTTCTTCTATGATAAAGACCCCCACAGGACCACCACAGTGCAGGTATTAATATGAGTGGAGGATAATTCTCAGCATTGCAGTGACACTGATGTGGTGGTGGTGTGTTAGCGTGTGCTGTGCTTAATGTTGCATATTTGAAAATCTGGCTCTTTTTTGATATACAAGATATGCATGACATTTAACATACCAAAGTAAAACACGTAAAAGACAAAAATTATGTCTAATTTAACTGTTTTAATTGTAACTTAAAGCCTCCAAGTCCAAGAAAACTTGTCACTTTAAGTGAGGAAGAGGCTTCATTTCCTTGGTAGAGTGCATTCACAGGTTTTGGCAACCCTAGGATGGATGTATATTAGTATTTGAGCTGAATATTTTTTAAAGTGCAAATAAGAGCAAAAATGTCATACTGTTCAGCCCGGTATGACACTTGCCCACCCTTTTTTTACAATGGTTGTCTCCTAAAAATTGACACATGGCAAGCGGGCTCAGTCTACAAGGATCAGTGATGAGAAAAATCCCAATCTGTGGCAAACGAGTGGAGCACGCAGAATTTACATCCCACCATCAGAATGCAAATTTAGTCCCACTCAATTCCTGTGGAGTAAAATCACTTTACAAACCTCTCAACAGAACGGACATCATTCTGTCAATGCAGGCTGAAAGTACATTCCTCACAAAATTATAAACAATAAAGATAATAAATAAATAGGAGCTTTATCGGTTAATCAGAGTTAAACACAACAGAGTAAATCCACATCTGATGCACATCAATTTTTGATTTTTTTTTCACACAATTTTTGAAACATTTAAAATGAATAATGTATTCTAATTCCTATATTTTGAACATCTTTTGTACTTTTCTTTTCCAGTGTTACCACAGTTTTAATGAAAGAACACATTTGTGGGTGGAGTATGAATTTATTCATTCTGTATTAATGCAGGAAGTTGTTGAATAATGTAAAAATGGCAAATGGCTCTAAAATGGTAACTTTACAGGAAAAACATGTCAGTTCATGAAAAGGGAATTTATTGAAAGCAGTTCTGGAGCATTTCTATTGGTCCAATCATCAGTTTGAGACAATATAAAGGACATCTGCAGAACTACAGAAAACCACAATCCCCAAACAAATGAGATGTTTGTTTTCCTTTGGACAGTGACAGTATATTGAGCACTGGTGCATTTAACCATGTTGCATTTTGCCTTCGTTTGCTGTTTACCAACAAGAGCATAAAAGATAAGAGAAATTGGAAAATGGAACAAAGTGGATTTAAAGAAAGCCTGATGTACTTGAAAGTACATTTTAGAAGCCTAGCTAAATCCTCTTTACTGACATCTGATTAGACATAAAAGACAAACATCTACTCATTTAACTGTAATTAACAATTGATCAAATAACATTTGCTGTCAGGCTTCAGCTCGGCTGAAAAGCAGAGTGACATTGTAAATATAAGGTTTTATAGAGCTAAGTTTCATCAAGGGATTGCTGATGCTGTAGATGAGAGCACCGTGGAAATCAGCTTATTTAGTTAAAATCCTGCTACAAACTGATGGTCTGATTTTCTCCCTGTATTGACTTAGATTGCTGATAATAAAAAAAAACACCAAATAACAATTGGATTGTTTAGTCGGAGCGGAGCAGAATTAGAATTTGTCTAATTAACAGGGATTATTCTAAGATGGTAAACAAGTTTTTTTTCTTAAAGAGTATGTTTTGTGGAGTGGGTGTGCTGCTAAAGCAGGTGTCGCTCCTGACAGAACAATCTGCTAAACGTTTTTTGCCTTTTTTTGCTTTGCTATTTTCTCCTTTTTAATTGGATGTAGCAGTCCTTTTCATATTCATACTAGTTTCTTCAAGAATACCTGACATAATTATGAACATATTTAATTAATGCTGTGATGTGATTTGACCTTTTCTGGTGTTTCTGTGTTCATGTGTGCACTTCTACTATCTTGACGTGTATAGTATAGTCTTAACAAAAGAGTTCTTTATTAAAGAGCTATACTAAATATACAAGCATGACTGTCAATTTAGAAACATTTCAATGGTTGAATAGTGAATTGTTCTAATTATGCTAGTTTGCCTTATGTGTTCTCTATTTAATCTATTATTATTATTATTATTATTATTATTATTATTATTATTATTATTATTACTATTAATAATAATAATAATAATAATAATAATAATAATAATAATAATAATAATAATGTTGTATAGATCATCACCAACCACTTCATTCAGACCAGGGTCGTGGTGAGTTCACAGCCTACCTGGTATCACCATGCACAGGGCAGGAACACACACTGGACAGAGTGCTAGTCCATTGTCTATAGCTGTTTAAAGAAGTGTTCCATCCTGAAATTATTTTTACCCATTTTTTCCACCTGCCCCAGGTGTGTAGATGTAATTTGCTTGAGATAAAAAAACTAAGGTGGTGTATTTTGATGGAAACAACTGCTTAAGTTAGGTGACTATTGCATTGTAGCGTTTGTTAGCAATGTTAGCCTTAGTGTGTGGCTCAAGTGGGCTAAGGTACTGTCACTATGATCTGAGGTTTGACTCTCAATTATACTGTTTGCCATCAGCAGCCAGGGCCAGAGAGGGTAAAATTTGACTGTGCTCTCTCTGGGCAGGTAAGATGGCACTCTCTCTCTTGCTCTAGTAAGTAATATGGGCTGGCTCATGTGTCTGCCAGGCGGTCCATCAGAACTAAGGATCCTGCGCTTTCCTCCGAGCGCGTTGGCTGCCCAGTGGCGATATATCGGCAGCATTTCAAAAAGAGGCGGAGCTTGACTTCACATGCATTAGAGGCCTGTGTTAGTCTGCACCTTCCTAGAGTCAGGCATTACAATTGATAGGGAGAGTCAATGAATGGGCGAGTCAATTGGCTACCAAACACATTGCGGAGAAAACCGGGTAAAAAAAAAAACAATGTTAGCCTTACATCACCAGCTGTAAACTAAAAATGCAAAATGGATGGCAGACATGTCTTGGCTGATCAACTATATCTGAAGTAAGTGTAAATGTGTGTAAATATGACTTTGAGTGAAGCATTGCTTTCTATAGTCTGTGTAAGGAAAGGCCAGATAGAACTGAAAAAAAAAATATATATATATATATATTCTTTTCTATCTTTCCTCAGAAAGTTCTGAAGGTTCTGCTAGCAGTTATGAAAGGATTCTGGCACTTTTTAATAGCGCTCTTTTCACTGGCTCTTGTAAATGATCCTTGTTTGTTCAGTGCTCACTGTGTTCCTTATTCGCCACAGTAGCTGCTAGATGTTTTTTGTCGTGTTGCGACAAGTCAAAGGAGCATTTCATCCATCATACACTCGAGACTGGTTTTATTTCAGGATTTATGAGCAGATGCCTGGAATCAGATTCAATGCGGGATATGGTGTGTAAATATGTGTGTTACATGGCTCCACGCTGTCAATCTAAACTCGCATACAGTGAGCGGGTATGGTCCCCAGTGCAGAATCCAGGGTGTCAGCCATGGAAGTTTTCATCATGAACACGTGCATCTGAAACAGTGATGGATGGATTCAATAAGATGAGCACGTCTCCGATATGCAAAACGAGACTGCATCAAGAAAGAGAAAGACAGCGAGAGAGTGAGAGAGAGATAGACAGGTCTGGAGAGGCCAATAAAAATGACAAGATGGCTGTCATTAAAGCTGATAAAAAATTAAATAGCACAATAAGCAAAGTGAAAAAACGTGAAGAGTGAAGACAGTGGTTGAAGTGTTTGGTTTGTCTGCTCTCTACTGAAGTAAACAAAAGGATATTACTCTTGGGCCAGGCTCAGTTTCAGTCAGCTGCCACTGTCATTTCCTGCAGTAGCTCTCTGTGTCTCTGTCTGTGTGGATGTGTTTGTTTGTGTTTGCATTAGGGTTGTACAGTATAGAATTTGGTCATTGTTACAGTGATATATTGTACATTTTACTGCAGAAGGCCACAATATGGCATTTAACCTCTTATGAAATTATACAGGTTAAGACAACAAAACTGCACTTCACCAGTGGGATTACACAAAGAGCCCTCCCTTCATCACTGTTTCACCGAATTAAGGCCTACAGAAGGCTCAACAGTGAGGTCTGGCATTCCAGACCCACACACCTCCTAGCTAATTTAGCAGATCTATTATTTAACCTCTTAAGCAGAGATCCACATTAGCTCCTCAGTGACTACAGCCATACAAAGCCCCACTGGCACTGTTAATGCATGCCCAGTGCCACCAGTTCTATGTCAACTCTATGCAGTATGTCTAAAAAAAAAATTTATAATTCAAAAAGATAACCTGTTATATTTTAAATTCATTACACACATATTTCAAGCCTTTTTGTTTTCATGTTAATCAGTATTGTTTATAACTTATAGAAATCCAGAATCTCAACTTTAAAATTAAGCAGAAAAAGATGTCCAAAACAGAAATGCCCAACATCTGAGAAGAATTTTCATTTGTACACTCAATGCTTGGTTGATGCTGCTTTAACACAAATTACTGCATCAGTGTGGTATGGCATGGAAGCAATCAGCTTGTGACATGTTATTGAAGTCCAGGTTGCTTTGATAGTGGCCTTCAGCTCATTTGTATTGCTAGACCAGATGGTTCTAATCTTCCTCTAGACAATACAAAACAATAATGAAATTTGCTGTGATATTCTAATATTTTAATTTGTGACTGTGTTACCACTGCCCTACACAATCAATCACCAACTACACTTCCCAAAACAACCTGTGCCTCATCCACAATAATTGACTAGCCCTTTCAGCTACTTCTGAACAGAAAAAGAACCTAATATGGTTCTATATACACCACATTACATATAACCTATTTTTGCAAGCACTAAAGCATTCATAAGGAAGCCTTAAAATTAAACTGACCAGTGTACAGTCTTATAGATACGTTTGGTCAACCCTGGTTACATTATACTTTTTGTTGATTTTCTAACAGAAAGTTAATATGTCAATTAAAAAAAAAACAAATTTGAATATGACATTTTTCACACATTTTAGGCACAAGTTCTATTTATTTATTTTATAGTTCTATTTATTTCTTGAAAATTTAACTTAAAATATTTAATGAGCTATAACTTTTGCACATTTGAAGTTTTTTTCTTTCAATATTTTT